>JADBJO010006082.1:60000-72500 GCA_016801955.1 Conus betulinus
TCTCTCGCTTTTAACAACAACAACAACAATAATTGTCACACACATACAGAATCGTAGTAGACCAGCAGGCAATGGTAGCTTGGCATATAAAGCTGAGAGGCGCATTAGCTCAAATGTAGGTCAGATATCTTTGTCTTGTCCTTACTATCTTTTTTCCATTTCATGTGTCTGATCTATTTGTTCACGCCTTTATTTGTGTGGCTGCAATTCATGCGTACTGGAGCCTCGTGGTTTCGGATAAGCAGTGTAGAGCACATTGTCTTCTCCACAGGCACTGGTCCCTCCTAAAAGAACCTGAAGCTGAAACTGTTTTACGGTGTCACAGGCACGATTCTTGACGAGTTATGCGCATCTGCTGTGTGCATAGCCAGAGAGATACTGTGTTTTTCTGTCTTTTCTCTTCTCGTTTTCCGGTGAGTAGTACTCACCAGCTAACGTTCGAAAATTGGACGGTTAGACTTGCACAGATCGAGTATGGCTTTGGAGTCAGCCACATCTGCTCCGTACGCTCGCTGTCAACGCTTGTTGGTCAGGTAGTGCATGCTAATCCCCCCCCCAGACGGTAAGAACAGTTTTTCTAACCATGTCAATTCATTGTCCGACAATTGTAGTTAACTGATAGCACTAAAAAAATTAGATCAAAATGTTCAGATTGTGTAATATTTGCGTTTGTTTTTGGAAGTCCCCAGTTCAGTATGCTCATTCGTGTGTTTTTGCGGAGTTGTATGGATTTGGTCGTTTCAATTCTGCTCTTTCTAATCTGTCAATACTTTTGATGTTGAATAGGTGGTAGATGAGGTATTTATGGTGCTGTTCACTTTGTAGGGATTTTTCATCTGGGGTGCTGGACTGGCTGTGAGTGCTGTTTTGGGGAATGTCCGAGCAGTCCTTCTTCCCCCTCCTGTGATGTGGCAGGCGTCTTAGAGGCCAGGACTGGCCCTTTTCTCCTGCAGTGGCCTTTGTCCCTGACAGCCAATAGGCCTGCCTACCTCTTGAGCTGCCGTGTCTCCCTGGTCTCTTCCTTTCGGACGACTGACGGGTGCTCAACTGTTTTTGAATTGGTTCCCCCTGTGCCCAGTCGCAGGTGTGGGACCAGTTTTGCCTTCAGTGCCCAGTCTCAGAAGTGACATTCTGTGGACTGCCGTCAACGCATCTGAACTTGAGGTCAGAGTGATTGTTTTATGTGCATGTGAGCAAGTCCACCCCAGCTTGGACAGCAACGCGCCTGATTGAAGGACTCGGATAACAATTTTCTTTGAGAAGGGTAGAAATCCTTTCTGTTGTTGAAGTTGTTTTTGTTGTTACCGTACTGTGACCCAAGTGATGCTGTGAATTGTTTTACAGCCTAACAGGAAGTGTGTGAGTGTACACACATGTTGTTGCAATTAAGTTAGTTTAGAATTGCATGTTGATGTTGTTCATGTGCTACAAAAATCATTTCCATCTCATTGTTTATCAAATGTACACTCCTCGCTAAATTCCTGTTTGCGTTGCTATGTTGTAGGGTGGTGTGAGTGAGTGAAAGAAAGATTGATCTGATAAAATACACAAACAAATTACTTGCCTGCAGACATCCAGGAGACATATAACAGATCTTTTCACAAGCACCCTTTACCCCACTCTGTGACGTACAGGCATGTAGAATTCTTTCTTAGTTAGTTGAAATCTGAAATTTCACCAGAACAGCAGCTGTGGTGTATGCTATCTGTCACGTTTCTTAACAGGCTTGTGCTCTGTTAACGTTTGCACTGGTAAAGGAGTTGAGGGGGAAAGGAGGGGAGGGGAGAAAGGAGAGGGGAGTAGGGAAGAGCTTTTGCTGTGGAATGGAAAACATAGCAGCAACATTTACCCTGTGCATGCAGCCAGACCACTGACAGTGGAGGGAACGTGGTCTGTATGCTTTGTGATTATAATGCAGCAGCCACACACATCCGGCAAAGCTTTGTGATTATAATGCAGCTGCTACACATCCGGTAAAGCCCTGGCTCAGGAAGTTTGGAAACAGGAAACGGAGCTGGAAAAATATCCGGTGGATTGAGAGGGAGAAATGCACGTTTTAAGGTTTATTATTCATAACAGAACATAGTTTCAACATTTCTTCGCAAGGTGGACATGACGAATACGTTTTCAGAAAATGAAATCAAAATGAGAGAAGAATGAAAAAGAGTGATGGTTGATGTCAGTTGTAAGAAGACAGACATGATGTTTCTTTTCCTCCTCTTCCTCCTCCTCCTCCTCCTCCTCCTCTTCTCCTTCTTTTCGTTCTTCTTCTTCTTCTTCTTCTCTCCTCCTCCTCCTTCTTCTTCTTCTTCTTCTTCTTCTTCTTTCTTCTTCTCCTCCTCCTCCTCTTTCTTTATCTTCATCCTCTTCATCTTAATCATCATCTTCTTCTTTTTTCTCCTCGCGTGCATGCACGCAGACACAGAGACAGACGTAGTCACACAGAAAGACCAAAAAACATACAGAAAGATAAAGCATGCTCACACTCAAACATTTCCAAAAATGTCATTCTAATTAATAAAAAGAAAGGGCACTCGGGTACATAGGTGACATTTTGTACCACAGCATACAGCATGCTACCTGGGGTGACATACCTTGGGGGAGGGGGGAGGGACATTTTTATATACTCAACATATGTAGAGCAAACCGCTGCGAGATACTTTGTGTACTGGGTTGATAATTATTGTGCACTGCAACATTTCCCCCCCCCCCCCCCCCCCCCCCGTGGGTCATCTAAATAATCTTTGCCCTTTGTTTTATTGTAGAATTTATAACATGCCAATGTTTTTGCTGTCATCTGGTCACTAGATAGCGAGACTGTTCACACCGCTCACAATGATAGTGAACTGTTCATACTGCTCACAATGATAGTGAGACTGTTCACACCACTCACAATGATAGTGAGACTGTTCACACTGCTCACAATGATAGTGAGACTGTTCACACTGCTCACAATGATAGTGAACTGTTCATACTGCTCACATGATAGTGAGACTGTTCACACTGCTCACAATGATAGTGAGACTGTTCATACTGTTCTACTGCTCACAATGATAGCGAGACTGTTCACACTGCTCACAATGATAGTGAGACTGTTCACAGTGCTCACAATGATAGTGAGACTGTTCACACTGCTCACAATGATAGTGAGACTGTTTGTGTACTGCTCGGAATGATAGTGAGACTGTTCACACTGCTCACAATGATAGCGAGACTGTTCACACTGTTCAGAATGATACTGAGACTGTTCACAGTGCTCACAATGATAGTGAGACTGTTCACAGTGCTCACAATGATATTGAGACTGTTTACACTGCTCACAATGATAACGAGACTGTTCAGAGTGCTCGCAATGATAGTGAAACTGTTCACACTGCTCGGAATGATAGTGAGACTGTTCACACTGCTCAGAATGATACGGAGACTGTTCACACTGCTCAGAATGATACTGAGACTGTTTACGCTGCTCACAATGATAGCGAGACTGTTCACACTGCTCACAATGATAGTGAGACGGTTCACACTGCTCAGAATGATAGTGAGACTGTTCACACTGCTCACAATGATAGTGAGACGGTTCACACTGCTCACAATGATAGTGAGACTGTTCACACTGCTCACAATGATAGTGAGACGGTTCACGCTGCTTGGAATGATAGTGAGACTGTTCACACCGCTCACAATGATAGTGAGACTGTTCACACTGCTCACAATGATAGTGAGACTGTTCACACTGCTCACAATGATAGTGAGACTGTTCACACTGCTTGGAATGATAGTGAGACTGTTCACACCGCTCACAATGATAGTGAGACTGTTCACACTGCTCACAATGATAGTGAGACTGTTCACACTGCTGACAATGATAGTGAGACTGTTCACACTGCTGACAATGATAGTGAGACTGTTCACACTGCTCACAATGATAGTGAGACTGTTCACACTGCTCACAATGATACTGAGACTGTTCACACCGCTCACAATGATAGTGAGACTGTTCACACTGCTCACAATGATAGTGAGACTGTTCACACTGCTGACGATGATAGTGAGACTGTTCACACTGCTGACAATGATAGTGAGACTGTTCACACTGCTGACAATGATAGCGAGACTGTTCACACTGCTCGGAATGATAGTGAGACTGTTCACACTGCTCACAATGATAGTGAGACTGTTCACACTGCTCGGAATGATAGTGAGACTGTTCACACTGCTCACAATGATAGTGAGACTGTTCACACTGCTCGGAATGATAGTGAGACTGTTCACACTGCTCAGAATGATACGGAGACTGTTCACACTGCTCAGAATGATACTGAGACTGTTTACGCTGCTCACAATGATAGCGAGACTGTTCACACTGCTCACAATGATAGTGAGACGGTTCACACTGCTCAGAATGATAGTGAGACTGTTCACACCGCTCACAATGATAGTGAGACTGTTCACACTGCTCACAATGATAGTGAGACTGTTCACACTGCTCACAATGATAGTGAGACTGTTCACACTGCTCGGAATGATAGTGAGACTGTTCACACCGCTCACAATGATAGTGAGACTGTTCACACCGCTCACAATGATACTGAGACTGTTCACACTGCTCACAATGATAGTGAGACCGTTCACACTCTTCCGAATGATGTGCGTTGTCAATTCTGTAGTCATAAGTGGGTGAAGAAACTTTAGAATGAAAACTCTACCACTGCTGTTGACATCTGCTGTCTCATTTTCATTTCGGTCTCTGCAGACACACACACACACACACACACACACACACACACACACGCACGCACGCACGCACGCACGCACACACACATGCACACAGACGCATACATGAATTGTTTGCCTCCACTTGTTTTTCCCTCCCCTCCCTCCCCCCTCCACCCCACCCCACATTACCCCTTCTTCCTCTACCCTCCAACTACTAATTTGTTCTGCATAGATCATAATTATTGTCGGTCTGGAGGCGTTGGAACTAACAAAACGAGCACAACGCTGATAGACATGAAAAAAAAAACCCCAAACATCTCATTTTGCATGTCAAGAGGAATACTTTTGTATACCATAAAACACACGCATTTTTGTTTGTTTGTTTGTTATTTTTGTACTACTACAAGTATGAATAACAGAGGTCGTGTTCACCCATCAACAGCAAGAAATAAAACTATGACATTGTTGCTCTATCACACACATGCATTCTCTCTGTCTGTCTGTCTGTCTGTCTGTCTCTCTCTCTCTCTCTCTCTCTCTCTCTCTCTCTCTCTCTCTCTCTCTCTCTATATATATATATATATATATATATATACATATAAACATAACAGAGGCCGAGATGGAAATCATCTTCCACACTAAGAAAACCCTACTCCACAGCAGTAATGATACTTGGATTTAAAAAAAAGAGCAAAAATCCAACATTTGATGTCACAATGGGGGTTCATATGATGGTGCCGAAACATGTGAACTAGTTGGACTA
This sequence comes from Conus betulinus, assembly GCA_016801955.1. Classification (NCBI taxonomy): domain Eukaryota; kingdom Metazoa; phylum Mollusca; class Gastropoda; order Neogastropoda; family Conidae; genus Conus; species Conus betulinus. The sequence goes on from JADBJO010006082.1 coordinate 65,480, forward strand.
TTCATGCTATTTAATATACAGAAAACACTTGGTAAACAGGTTGGTTAGTACAGAGACGACGGCGCGCCGCACTAAACAATAAACCAAAAACCATTGCAAATAAGAAAAAAGAACTTTGTAAAATCTTCCAAAGCCATAACTTAAAAATCACCGTAGAAGCCAACAAGAAGGTAGTAAACTACCTAGACATAACATTAGACCTTAATGACCATGTATACAAACCATATAAAAAAAAACCTAACGACATACCCATCTACGTATACATCAAAAGTAACCATCCACCTTCTATCCTAAAAACCATACCCAACGGCATAAACAAAAGACTATCTAACCTGTCATGCAACGAGAAAGTATTCAACAGTGCAGCAGTTGAATACCAAGAGGCGCTGAAAAAAGTGGCTACAACTACAAACTACAATATAACCCAGATAATAACATGAACAATAACCCAGATAATAACATGAACAATAACATGAACAATATAACGCAGATAATAACATGAACAGTATCCCCCAACCCTACCCCCCCCCCCCCCCCTCCCTTTCTTTTTTTTTTTTCTTTTCTGACCACTTCATTACCTCCTTTCTTCAGTCCACATCATGTTCCCCACCCCTCTGTGCACAAGTATATTAAGGGGTTTGTATCTCCCCCCTCCCCTCTACATGTAGGTATGCTTAGATGCATGTACACGGGTTTGTTAGGTGTGTGTACGTGTGCATGATGTATGTCTGTATACGTGTGTGTGTGTGTGTGTGTGTGTGTGTGTGTGTGTGTGTTTTCACCAATTCCCATATATGACCACAATCATTATGATCACCACTCATAAGATGCCCCCTACCCCCCCCCCCCCCCCCACCCTTTTTTTCTGACATATATATATATATATATATATATATATATATATATATATATATATATATATCTGGCAGTAAAGCCGAAAATTTTGGAAATCTTTTTATCTTGTCTGTTGTGGTTTTAAAACTCTCTGTTATATATATATATATATATATATATATATATATATATATATATATATATATATATATGTGCATGTGGATTTGCCTGTGTACATATGTACCACTGTTTTGTGTGTGTGTGTGTGTGTGTGTGTGTGTGTGTACGTACGTGCATGTATCATGCACATGCGTGTGCAAGACAGTTATTATGTCCACATATGGCAACCATCACCATCAATCAGCTATTGATCATTGCCCCTCCCTGCCCCCCCACCCAAAGCCCCCTTCCTAACACCCCACCCCCACCCCCCCCGCCTTTTTTTAAAAACTCAACTCACATTGTCATGCAAATTCTACCATGCTATCTCACTTATGGCAATGATCATCATCCTATATCACTGTTTGTCCCACTCGAGACAACGACCAATTATTCATGAATCATCAATCTTATCCCCCCCCCCAACCCCCCCCCCCCCCCCCCCCCCCCTTTTTTTTTCCCACCCCCAACCGGCATCACTTCATCAATGCCACCATATTATTTCACTTATGACAATGTCACCACCCTGTGGTACTGTAGATCTCATCTCAGTGATCAACATCCATCAGTCATTGACCAATTCCTTTACTTCCCCATCGGCATTATCACACTGCCAATACACTACCCTACTCCCTTTACAAAAATCACCATCCCCCTACACCACTATGGATCACACGTACACACTTCACCATGATCATCATCCACCCATCCTTGAAACCCCCCCACTCCCCTACTGCCATTTTACAACAACACCACAACATTATCCCACCTGTACAAACATTCTCATCATCATCTACAGTACTGTTTACCTCATATGAACCATGATCATCACCCATCAGTCATCTACCCCTACCCCCCTCCACCATCTTTCCCAACCTGCAAATTTATACAAATGCCACCTTATTATTCCACTTACCATAATGACCTTCAGCCTTCAGTACTATTCATCTCACCCATGCCAGTGAGCATCACCCACAGGTTATTGATATTTTCCTTTATATACCCCTACTTACACCATTGCTCCACCACCACTACATTTTCCCACTTATACAACAATAATCATCATCCTGTGGTACCACTGATCTAAAATGATCACCATTTATCAGTCACTGATAATACTCCCATCCAGTGAACACCTTCATACTTCACTGAAATGAAATGAAGAAGCTGACCAATTGACAAAGGAAGAAGGACAATAGCCCCAACTGTAAAAGGTAGCCTCCTTGAAATAAATCAGAAGTTCTCCATGGAGACAAATAGGAGGATGACTTAAACAGCACCCAGACTTCCACAAGAGAGATGCATACTACCAGATACCCAGATCAGACCAGTAAACATTGTGTGACCCAGGATAGGGCTCTCCTGACTTCAACATGACAGGTCCACTATTTTCCACACCTGCGAGCAATCAATCTATCAATGCAGTACAACCCCAGAGACAGCGGAACATTCCCAGCTAAACCCAAACTAGAAACCTAGCCTTCCAACTCACCAATGAGTGCAAAACCTCACTGACCACTGGAGGGTCTTCACATACAGCAGCCTCCATCAGTACCTCCAGGACTCCCGAACGAAGAAGAAGAAGACCATCATTGTGGGACTGAGAACAGGGTACCCCAGACTGTCACATCACATCTCCACAACATACTACACTGGCGAACCTTCAATCCATCCATGCTGCCCCAGTGCCAGTGACAGCGGAACACTCCCAGCGGCACTAAAAGTGGAAACCTGTCCTGCCAACACACCAATGGGTGCAGAACTTTACTGACCACCAGAGGACCTTCACCATGCTGCAGCCTTTACCAGTACCTCCAAGATTCCTGCCCAAGTGAATGGAGAAGATCTGCCTATGGTGCTACTGATCTCACTCGACCATCACCCACCAGTGACTGAATAATGGAAGATTTTTTTTCCCTCAGTGTATATATATATATATATATATATATATATATACATATATATATATACATACATATATACATATACATACATATATATATATATATATATATATATATATATATATGTGCACACACATACATACATATATATATATATATATATATATATATATATATATATATATATATATATATAAGTTCTTATGGGACATAAGGGAATTTGTGGCGGAGTGCGATTATTCCGGTATTTTCCGGCAAGCAGATGCTAACAGACAAAACCGGCGGACAAGGGCGCAGCAAAGGCAACAAGGACGGCGGTGCGCGGGCACACGCGTGTGGGGGTGTAGCTATGTTGATGACCTATGAACGCAATATTTGGTGCCTGTGTTTTCTGCATATATTATAAGATGTTGAATTGTTAAAGCTTGTAAGCGCCCAGCAGCCTACGTTGTTAGGTTGGGTGCTATAGTAATTGTTATTATTTTCATTATGATTTTGTAATCCTCAGACAGTCAATGCGCTTAGGTCCACTACCTTTCGGTTATGACTCGGGGGTCAACACTTCATGCCCAAAAATGAGCAAGAAGTGTCTCATGGCGCTTTCCCCCCTTCAGTCAAACTCAAAGTTCAGATCCCAGGGGAATTGATGTGTTTAACCCTTCAGCAGTGTTGGAAAGAAATCGGCGCAAAGCGCTGGTCAGAAATCGAAAGAAATACTGGATTATTAGCCGTTACCTGGCAAACAAATGGTATTGTCCTTATGAAACTGTTGTGACTTAAATGTTGAATCCAGTTACCGGGCAAACAAATATATTGTCCTTTTGAAGCTATTGGAGAGTTTAATCGTCGAATTCCAATACCTGACAAACAAAAGGTATTGTACATTTGAAGCTAAGGTTGAATTTATTCGTTGAATTCCTCACTTGCAGAAAACAAAGTGATCAAAGAAAAACACTTAAAGTAATGGGACGTAAAGTTACGAAATTACAAGAGAAAAGCAATTCTGAGGTTTACAGGTTCACTATTATATGTACCTGTTCATATATACCCACCGGGTATAATGCTTGTATATGAAAAAGTGACACATTATAATTTCACTCCTCATGGAGTGGACCTAAGCGCAATACAATATCTTTGTGTCATATGTTGCATGTATGTGAGAAAGGCGTGAAAGAGAAAGCATGTTGATTAGGTGGTGAGTGAAGATGGGTGAGAAGATGAAAGAGAACAGTTATCAATTGTCATGGAACCTAACAAGAAGCATCAGCCACAAATATATATATATATATATATATATATATATATATATATATATATATATATATATATATATGTATATATGTATGTGTATATATGTATGTGTATATATATATATATATATATATATATATATATATATAAAATAATAAAAAACATAGATCACATTTGACATTTAGGACAGTACAAACAAAGAACGAAGAGAGACTTATCTGATGTCCATGTGGTATGCTGTGAAGAATGGCTGGCAGAAGGAAGTGACAGAGGGGATTATGGGAAAGGAAGGGGGGGGGGGGGGGGGGTTGGTGTTGCGTGAAGGGAGGGGATGAGTGAGGCGATGGGGTTGTGTGGTTAGTTAGGTGGGGTGGTGTGGTATATGTGACGGTTGTGGTTAAGGTGGATTGATAATGATGCTAAGAGGGGGGGGGGGGGGACGGGTTGAGAGAGAGAGATATACATGTATATATATACATATATACATACACATACATACATATACACATACACATATTTATATATACACATATACATACATATATATATATATATATATATATATATATATATATATATATATATATATATATATATGTATGTATGTATATGTGTATGTATATGTGTATATATAAATATGTGGTATGTGTGTATGTATGTATGTGTATGTATATATATATATATATATATATATATATATATATATATATATCTCTCTCTCTCTCTCAACCCCCCCCCCCCCCCCCCCCCTCTTAGCATCATTATCAATCCACGTTAACCACAACCGTCACATATACCACACCACCCCACCTAACTAACCACACAACCCCATCGCCTCACTCATCCCCTCCCATCACGCAACACCCCCCTCCCACCTTTCCTTTCCCATAATCCCCTCTGTCACTTCCTTCTGCCGGCCATTCTTCACAGCATACCACATGGACATCAGATAAGTCTGTCTTCGTTTCTTTGTTTGTACTGTCCTAAATGTCAAATGTGATCTATATTTTTTTTTTACTTGAAGAAGACCCAAGAGGTCGAAATGCATCGTGTCTTGTCCTGTACTTTGTTTGTCAATGTTCTTGGCGGCAACTAACCCCCACTCTTTCTAAATTTTGCTTCGTTCTCCGCCATCAGTCGCTCCATTTTTTGAAAAAAAAAGAACAGTAATAAGAAAAACAGGAAAAGGAATATCATATGGTATAATCCCCCATATGATGGAAGAATAAAGACTAACGTAGGAAAATAATTCTTTAAAATTCTTATAGCATCATTTCCAAAAGATCATGTACTTTCTAAAATATTCAATAAAAACACCATCAAGCTATCATATTCATGTATGCCCAACCTCAAAAAACATAATTGACTCATCTAACAAAACTGAAGGCAACACAGCCAAAAAGGGTAACAAAAGAACATCTTGTAACTGCACTAAAAAAGATCAGTGCCCACTGAATAACAAATGCCTTTACAATAATATTGTATATACAAGCCACAGTAACAACAGATAGTGACAAAGAAACATACATAGGGATTACTGCAAACCATTTTAAAGCCAGATATGCAAACCATAAAAAGTCCTTCAAAAATGAAAAAAATAAAAACCAAACAGAACTGAGTAAACACATTTGGAAACTTAAAGATGAAAAAAACAGACTTCAATATATCATGGAAAATTATAAAAAGAGCAACACCATACAATAATATCTCTAAAAAAAATGCAACCTATGCTCTACAGAAAAGTGGTTGATATTATGCAAACCTCATCTAGCAACTCTGAATTCAAAAGTAGAGATCATAAACAATTGCAGGCACAAATGGAAATCTTTGTCAACACTCCATTCCATAACACACCCTCCCTGAACGCACCCCCCAAAAATCAAAATTGTAAAAAAAATAACTACAGGCCACGTGAAACACATGCAGAACTCACGCTTGCACACACACACTATATAACACCGTTAGTGTGCCCAAACTGCATACACTGACGAGAGCAATAGCTCGAATCAATTTTGTTGGTTTTAATCTCCATTTTAATCATACTTTTAACTTATATATATATATATATATATATATCTGTGCGTGCGTGCGCGCGCGCGCGCGCGCGTGTGTGTGTGTATGTGATGCTTCCTGGAGTTGTGCCACACATGCACGCACCACCGCCAAAGCAAACTCCGCAAACGCGCGCAATCATTCCTTTCACGCAAGGCACGTCAAATAAATACACAACACCGAAAAGTTTTTTTCCCCTCCCCCTCCTCCTACAGGAGAACAAATATGATCAGTAGATACAATCCTCAAATCAACTTATCCACATCTCCTCTCCAATTGGGGAGGCAACACCAAATAAAAAACACAAACACACCTCCTCTCCACCAAGAGGAGGCAACACAAATAAACACACAAACACACCTCCTCTCCACCAAGAAGGCAAGGCAACACAAAATAAACACAAACACACCTCCTCTCCACCAAGAAGGCAACACAAATAAATACAAACACAAAACACAAACTCCTCCTCTCCACCAAGGAGGTAACACCAAATAAATACAAAACACACCTCCTCTCCACCAAGAAGGCAACACAAAATAAAACACAAAACACACCTCCTCTCCTCCACCAAGAAGGCAACATAAAAATAACACACAAACACACCTCCTCTCCACCAAAGAGGTAACACCAGGTACTGTTTCCTCTTCAAATGAAACGTTCATAAAACATGGGGGATATGTCACTATGCATCATCACCGTATTTCTACCATAAACCATTATCTTATAACCTCAACACAGGAGATCGATCAAATCACAATTCACAACAGTTGAGGTCATATAGTAGAATCATAACGTTATGGGGGAATGCGCCAGAGTCATTC
>JADBJO010006082.1:80000-85000 GCA_016801955.1 Conus betulinus
CGTTCGCTAGTTATAGGGTACTAATGCCAGGCAGGCGGTTCACTAGTCATAGGGTAATGCCAGGCAGGCGGTTCACTAGTCATAGGGGTAATGCCAGGCAGGCGGTTCACTAGTCATAGGGTAATGCCAGGCAGGCGGTTCACTAGTCATAGGGGTAATGCCAGGCAGGCGGTTCACTAGTCATAGGGGTAATGCCAGGCAGGCGGTTCACTAGTCATAGGGGTAATGCCAGGCAGGCGGTTCACTAGTCATAGGGGTAATGCCAGGCAGGCGGTTCACTAGTCATAGGGGTAATGCCAGGCAGGCGGTTCACTAGTCATAGGGGTAATGCCAGGCAGGGTTCACTAGTCATAGGGTAATGCCAGGCAGGCGGTTCACTAGTCATAGGGGTAATGCCAGGCAGGCGGTTCACTAGTCATAGGGGTAATGCCAGGCAGGCGGTTCACTAGTCATAGGGGTAATGCCAGGCAGGCGGTTCACTAGTCATAGGGTAATGCCAGGCAGGCGGTTCACTAGTCATAGGGGTAATGCAGGCAGGCGGTTCACTAGTCATAGGGGTAATGCCAGTTCACAGGGGTTCACTAGTCTATAGGGTAATGCCAGGCAGGCGGTTCACTAGTCATAGGGTAATGCCAGGCAGGCGGTTCACTAGTCATAGGGTAATGCCAGGCAGGCGGTTCACTAGTCATAGGGTAATGCCAGGCAGGCGGTTCACTAGTCATAGGGTAATGCCAGGCAGGCGGTTCACTAGTCATAGGGGTAATGCCAGGCAGGCGGTTCACTAGTCATAGGGGTAATGCCAGGCAGGCGGTTCACTAGTCATAGGGGTAAATGCCAGGCAGGCGGTTCACTAGTCATAGGGTAATGCCAGGCAGGGCGGTTCACTAGTCATAGGGTAATGCCAGGCAGGCGGTTCACTAGTCATAGGGTAATGCCAGGCAGGCGGTTCACTAGTCATAGGGTAATGCCAGGCAGGCGGTTCACTAGTCATAGGGTAATGCCAGGCAGGCGGTTCACTAGTCATAGGGTAATGCCAGGCAGGCGGTTCACTAGTCATAGGGGTAATGCCAGGCAGGCGGTTCACTAGTCATAGGGGTAATGCCAGGCAGGCGGTTCACTAGTCATAGGGTAATGCCAGGCAGGCGGTTGTCCGGTCGGTTCACGTTCATTTCATTCTTTCTCTTCTGGTGATCTAGATCATGATTGTCTTGTGATCTAGATCATGATTGTCTGGTGATTTAGATCATGGTGGTCCTGGAGAGGCGGTGTCCTGATCATATGGACAACGTCACCATGGCACGCATTGTCTGTCTGACTGACTTTGTTGTGTCATCATCATCATCATCATCATCATCATCATCATCATCATCATCATCATCATCATCATCATCATCATTCTTATCGTGATTGATGTTGTTGTTGTTGTTGTTGTTGTTGTTGTTGTTCTTTCTTCTTCTTCTTCTTCTTCTTCTTCTTCTTCTTCTTCTTCTTTCTTCTAACTGTTATCCTTATCATCAACTCCATCGCTACTACCATAATTATTAATAGTAGTGTGTTAGTAGTAGCAGCAGCAGTAGCAGTCGTCGTATCGTCGTCGTCGTCGATATTGCCGTCGTCATCGCCGTCGTCGTCGTCGTCGTCCGAGCAGCGCAGCAGCAGCAGCAGCAGCAGCAGCAGCAGAAGCAGCAGTAGTTGTAAAAGTATTGTTATTGCACAAGATGCGATAAAAATTTCGTAGATTTATATTTCAATACACCTTCAAAAAGTATTTGCGAATACTACAGAGCAGTCATTCTCTTTCTGGCAAAAATGTTCTAAACTTACATTGAGATAACATCATCTTCCATGGCACGGCTGTCCCTCAGGAACTCCAGAGACAAGCAGCCAGAGAAAGGACACAGGACAAGAGCTAAGCCAGACAGAGCGTGACAGCTTGGGGGAAGACAAGAGAGCAGAATTAAAGGTGTCGTCCAGACTCATCATGTCCTTGCCGGCAACAGGGTCAGACTCACATAGATGTATTTAGACACAGTGTACACTAGAATTAAACAGATACGTTAGAAGGAAAACGTAAGTTTACAAATGATACAATTAGAGGGTCTGGTCAACTTTTGGTTTACTGTGTATACTATAAGCAGGGGTCGGTAATGCAAAAGTCAGAGCTTTTGTTTTATTTTTCCTGGGGTAGAGCCTTGAAGTTTGTCAGTTCTTTCTCATCGTGGACTTCCCTGTTGTCCTGTTATAATCCTTCTTCTTCCTTCACTGGCTCCTACCATGAGCTGAGATTGCTACGGGCCCCATTGGGAAGACTGGGACCACACTGTCGAGTTTTCATCCACTAAATGGATGCGTCTTTGAGAGTGCTGCTCAAATATCCGGACCAACTCTGCATGTGTCTGTGTCTCTCGGGCCTGGTTGACATATTGTGACAGTACGCTTAAAGTACAGCCCTGCCATGCAGTCTCGGACCCGAATGGAATTCCATAGCATCATCTTTATCATCCTCATTCTCATCGATCAGTATTAAACATGTCTTGAATTCTATGACCCTTCATGCCCTGCTGTCATGGTGATCTCAGTTTCGATGTCCTCTCCACCTGTATGGTCTTGGTTTAATTACGTCAGGGTCACCAGTGTCAGCTGATTCATGGGGGACTGTCATGGCACGCACGTGGTGGCGCCCTCCGGAGGGAGAGCTCACTCACGCTGGCTCTGCGACTAAGCAATAATTATCATGAAAGGGTTTAGCAGGTGGTGTCCTTCGTATGCTGGATCAGAACAGGCGCCACTGAACACTACCGAAGTGACTCGGCAGCAGGGCAGTGTCTCCTCCGATGGGTTGCCTCTTGACGACTTGACCTTGACTGCTCCTTGTGGATTGCCGGTGCCGGGGCTGTGGCGGGGCGGGCCGAGCTGTGGCTGTGGACGTGAGGTCGGAATGAGCAGCGTGGGCGCAGTGCCACTGTGGGGGCACAGAAGATGGGAGAGATAAAAACACTTATAATCCTGGGGAAACGGGTACACAGTAGTGCTAGTCTTTTTCCTGTCACTTGAAGGAGTAATGCTCCCAATTTCTTGGAATATCTCTCTCCTGCATCCTGAGACTTGAAAACGTTTCATGCTGTTCTGAATTGAATTCCGGATATTGTCAGTTCAGAATATTCTTTTTTTTTTTTCCGGTCAGAGATGCGTTACTTACATGAATTGTTGAAGGAAGGACGGGAGTGTTTGGAGAAGGAGTGGGTGTGCTGTGTCTTAATTACACTCTTCCAATAAACCCGATCCAGTCGATATCTTACTGTCTCATCATGCGATGAAAACAATTCCAAAACGTCACACATAAACAGCTTCTATAGAGAAGTAAAAGACATGTTTGTCCTGACACTTCAAGAATGTGCTACAGGCAATAAGGTACCTGATTTAAATCGTGATTGTGAGCGCAGTTCACACCTTATTATCATGTTCGTATAGTCTTGAAGGTATTAGCAGACTCACTGATGTTAGCCTTTATTCATCTTCATGGAGAACAGAGCGACTTCACTTGCTGTTTCAGTCAGCTGTCCACTAACAGTATCACTTCATGGCGTCTCTGTATGAAAGGCTATCCACAGCTAAAGAGCTCTGACTCGGAACCCACACCCTACGTTTCCGTGAGAATGAAATGTAGCGTGCTCATCATACCTTTAAGGAATATCAAACAAAACCACTAGTCTAGCTCATTTCAGGTAAGAAGAGGAAGGAAGGGGGGGGGGGGGGGGGGGGGGGGGGGGAGGGGGGGGGGGGGGGGGAGGGCTCCTGCATTTCGTTCTCTCTCCGTTCCTCAACTAGAACCTCAATGTTCAACATGGGTGAGATGTTTCCGTACGCCCACCGTTTGGGATCCCATCATCATGACAGCCATATTCCGTCTTCCGGGGATGATGTCTAACCATGACAGCAGTGTACATATGTTCTTTTTTTATTTTTTTTTAAATTTTATTTCTATGTCATCTATCCTATTGGCACACTGCCGTCTTCTCGTCTCCGAAAGGGACCGGATATTTACTGCCATTCAATCTTTTTTTTTAATTTTCCCTTATGCACGAAACACCTCACGCACCCTGGGCTTACAGCCTGATCTAAAGGACTACAGGGGGCTGCAGCCTGCACGGATATGACCTCCCAAAGAAGAAAGATCTTCCAGCTTGGTTGTCTCAGGTGATAATCGAACCCCGGACACCCTGGATCAACAGTCTGACGTCTTAAAAACCACTGAGCCACCCGCAGGTCCAGACTTTTCTGCATGTAGTATGACACTGAGATTTGGCGTCGTCTAACACCTTATCGTCAATAGTACCGACATGAATCAGCTTCCCTGGAAAGTAAAGGGAGGCAACCTATTGAGCATTGTATCGAGACAGTGGAAGTCCTTTCTTTTCTCGTGTGAGTTTTTTTCCCCTTCCCTTTAAAAAAAAAAAATTCGGTCCTGGCCGAGTGGAACTGTTGTTGTGTCTGAACACGAACATGACGCTCCTGCAGTCATCCTACACATCCGTACTCTTGGCCAGGTTGTCGTTGCTGCTGCTGTCCGACTCCTCGTTGACAAAGGCCACCAGGTGCCTCTCGTTGGCGCGGCCCTTGGTGCTCCTCCGCAGCCTGGAGGTCAGCCTGGTGTGCTCGGTCTGCACGGACGCCCAGGGCGTGGAGCTGTGGCTCTTACGGCAGCAGAGGAGCTGGGCGATCTGCTGCCGGAACTTGTGGCCCGTGGCGCAGTAGAGGCAGAAGTTGATGGAGTGGTTGACGTACATCAGGAGCTCCACCACGGTCTTGGCCAGCCTGAGCTGGGCCGTGGGGTGCAGGCCGTGCTGGCGCTGGTTCCAGAAGGCGGTGAAGATGAGGCAGACGTTCATGGGGAAGGTGGTGAGCAGGAAGGTGCAGGACACCGTCAGCAGCATCAGGGTCAGCCGGGCGCCCTCGTTGCCGCCGCTCCCTACCCGCCGGCCCCGGCTCAGGCCGTTCCG
>JADBJO010006082.1:92500-97500 GCA_016801955.1 Conus betulinus
CCTGCAGTGCCAGACTGGTTGAGGCAGCTGCACTGTAATGTTTACTGGTGCAGAAGATCAGTCGTCGATGAGAGCAAGCTGTGAGATTCTGCCTCCCTGTGTGTCTGTCAGAGTGTTTGAAGCACGCCACTGGTCGCTCTGAACCAAATGCTTACTCGGTCAGATTATCAAGTGGGAGGAGATTGGTGAAAACCTGTCAAATTTTGGTCTACTCTTCGACTTTCCAGTTACGTATAAACACCTGTTAATTAACTGCCCTGATCACAGATTCATGATAAGCCTATGTCTCTGCCGTGGCAAACCTTTCAACATATAAACTGTGAACCAGCTGAATCTGGGTGTGTCAGAATAGCTTCCCCTTTTTTTGGGGGGGGGGTCTTTCCGAACGAGCGATGACGTCTTGTTTATACGGAAGCAGAGCTTCGTCCGCCATCTTTGGGAGAGAACCTGGCGAAGAATAAGATTATTTACCCCCCCCCCTGAGTTTTCAGAGGGAGAGAGAAAATGTACAGTAGGTTGAAAAGGTCAATGCACAAGCTAGGGTCTTCTATTTACACAATATATAAGCTGAATGTTTTTTTTTTTTTTTTTTCCCTGAAATATTTTTGATCTGTGATTCAATGGAAAGCAGGGCCCCAAACGCACGCGCCATTCCTCCTGTCGTTCATGGCCTTGGCCTGGCGGCATGTCTGGAGTGTTTGCATGAGCGCTTTCATGGTGTTTGAACAGTTCAGGGGGGGGGGGGGGGGGGGGGGGGGGGGGGGGGGGGGGGGGGGGGAGGGGGGGGGGGGGGTCTGCATGCGCACTTGGAATTTCCTAATAGTTGGGGTCAAAGTCTGGAGGAATTTGATAACAGAGAAAAAAAAATGTTGAGCGAATTGTGTGCATGTTTGTGTGCTTGACGATATGGGGATCTGTCGCACCTATACCACCTACATACACCTATACCACTGATATCACCTATACTATTTGTACCATCTATACAACCTATAAACACACCTACCATCACCAATACCACTTACATCACCTATACTATTTGTATATCTATACAACCCATTAAACCACCTACATCTATCACCTATACCACCTACCACCTACATCACCTATACAATCTATTAAATCACAAGGCAGCCAGGGATGAACAGGAATGGGAAAAAGGTTTGAAAAAAATGTTTGAAAGAAAGGAATTTTTGTAACACACACGCACACACACACACACACACCACACACACACACACACACACACACACACACACACACACACACACACACACACAAGTCAACGAGAAACAAAAAAACCCAAACGAAACGAAACGAAACAAAGAAGAAAGAAGAAAGAAGAAGAAGAAGAAGAGGAGGAGGAGGAGGAGGACATATTTAGACCTGTGAGGAGAAGAAGAAGAAGATAGACCTGTGTTTTTTTGGAGATCCATGAAGGGAAGAAGAAGGGGCAATATGCCAACTGGCACAGTGGTCAGCAAGTCCCCCTGTATTAACCTGAGCATTGTCATAACACACCAGTGCAGACAGCACCTAAAGATGTACTTGGATCTCCTACGAGACGCCATTTCCCACCCGTTGACCACACAATACTATGCTGAACAAGTAAGTGGTTGGGGGGTACTTCCTCATCTCTACGATTTGAAGAAGATGAACAGTGAAAAAATGGAAGGGGGGGGGGGGGGGGGGAAGGGGGGGGGGAGGGGGGGGACGGTGGGGAGGAGGAATAACGAAAATGGAAATGGGGCGAGAGTGCGTAACAGCGCAAACGTCCAACCTTATGTTAGCGTATATTTGTAAGAGTGCACATCCCCTGGTCGGTTCGTCTGTTGTTTTGGCCGTCTGTCTTAAGTTCTAGACCCTGACACAACTTGTCAACTGCAGCTGTCTTGCGCCGGTCCACAAAGTTGTCCCCGGTTGGTATTTCGACTCGGATTGAGTTTGTCCTGTACTCTGTGGAACTTCTAGGAAAACCCACCCTGGCTCTCATCCTCTGATGAATTGAGTTTTTGAAAGCCAGTCGGGCCCCATATTGTATCTGCACTTTAAGAAGACCCGCAGACGGAAAATCATCTTCTATTCTTTTTTTTTTTTTTTTTTTTTTTTTTTTTTTTTTTTACCAGGTTTTGGGGTCGATGTCAGGCAGCTCCGACATTCCCCCAATTTTGATGATTAGTGTCTTCTCCCTGTCAGTGTATGAGGTGCTGTCAGTGGGGCGCCGTGCTGGAGAACTGTTCACAGGTCCTTCCAGCTCTGGTCGTTGAGGTCCAAGGTCTGGGCATCTGCACATGGGTTCCCTGTGCATTCTGCGATGTTGTCGGTCCGTCGGTTTGTTTCTGTCTTACCCTCAGTCTCCTCCTCTCTCTCTCTCTCTCTCTCTCTCTCTCTCTCTCTCTCTCTCTCTCCTCTCTCTCTCTCTCTCGTATCCTCGAGTATTACGGTAGCTAAGAATATTTGTTACCCTGTGTGTGTGTGTGTGTGTGTGTGTGTGTGTGTGTGTGTGTGTGTGTGTGTGTGTGTGTGTGTGTGTGTGTGCGTGCGTGCGTGCGTGCGTGTTTTGCGTGCGTGTGTGTGGTGTGTGTGTGTGTGTGTGTGTGTGTGTGTGTGTGTGTGTGTGTGTGTGTGTGTGTGTGTGTGTGTGTGTGTGTGTGTGTGTGTGTGTGTGTGGGTGTGTGTGTGTGTGTGTGTGTGTGTGTGTGTGTGTGTGTGTGTGTGTGTGTGTGTGTGTGTGTGACAAAGCTCGTTATTCAGTGGCAGATGCAGTCTTTCATGTCGATTAAGATAGCAATTTGATGCATGCACTGACGTTAAGATGGAGCCCGCAGTTGCGGGCGAGGGGTGGGGGGATGGGGGATGGGGGCGGGGGGCGGATTAGCTTGGCTGGTAGAGCGCTGGACTCATAATCTTGATGATCCTGGGGTTGCGGGTTCGAATCTCCGCCGGGTCGTTTCGGTACAGGGGATATTTCCCTCGGAGTTAACATTGGTTCTGACTCCATTTCCCATACAGTCCTTCGGATGACACTATAAACCGAGGTTCGTGTGTGAAAGCACACATAAAATCTTGCACATACGTCAAATCCCATCACCAACTTTCGAAAGAGAAGACCAGTTTGGCCGTTGGTATGGATGACACGTTACACATAGCATGCACTCTGCGTGAGAAATGGAAAGAATGAAGGAAGTAAGGAAAACTGAGTGAACGATATTGAACGATATAGACTGGATGACACAGGAAACGACTGAATGAAACGCCAGCTGGCAGCTCTTCAGTCGGCTCTACCCAGGTAGGCAGCCCGTTGTGTGGATTGTAAAGCGTTTTAGAGCTTGGACTCGAGCCGAGAATAGGGCACTATATAAGTATTCATGATATGATATAATAATAATAATATACGGGGGGTAATAATAATAGAATAATGATAATAAGTCACGTAAAAATGAAATAATGTTCACATGTTGGACGAAATATTGAATAGAATAATGATAATAAGTCGCATAAAAATGAAATAATGTTCACATGTTGGACGAAATATTTATCTTGTCGTGCTTATTGACTTTTTTTTTTATATATAGTTTTTCTTCTTGTGTTCCAGTCTCATGAAACAACATAATGTAATGACATACAATCAGTCATACATAGTTGTACTAACCATCCTCTGTGCGGCTACTTACACACGGGGCCTACCTTGGGACACACAGGCCATCCAAACAATCCACAAGACGACACAGCAGCCTGATTTCTGATCTTCGATTCATTCAGATCAACTCGGCTCAATGTAGCAGCAGCAGCCTTCCACCTCCATGGCTCGAACGGGAATATAACTCCAGAGGTCTTTGATTGGAGCTGCCGGTCTGGAACCATAAACAGGGTTCGTGGAATGGCAGCCGCCGCTGAAGCCTGAACCTTTGTTACGCGACGACTTCCTCCCGTCAGGGTGATATTTTCATGTGGATCTGTTGGTTCGTTTGTTCCTTCAATCCAGTGGTTATTTTAACGTCTGTTCATCATCGTTGATATTATTAGACGAAGCTTGGTTAGTCCTTCCGTCAGCAAGATACTAAAAAACGACAAACCGACAAACAAGGAAGCAAACAAACAAAACAAAACACAACAAGATCTAGTTGCGAAGTGAGACGACTGCAGGTGGACATCTAAACACCATCTTAAATAAATATTAGCGAACCGCCCAGAGACACGTGGACAAACGAGTCACAAGGACAAAAACACGACGTGGTTCCGACTTCTTAGGTCTTCTTCAGGCAAGAGAAACGCCTACCCTTGCGCTGAAGAGGTCAAAACTAAGTGATAACTCATTCATTTTCATTGTCTTATTTGTTTGTGTCTTGCCTGAAGAAGACCTAAGAGGACGAAACGCGGTCATGTTTTGTCTTGTGACTCGTTTGTCCACGTTTCTCCTGGGCGGTTCGCTAACATTTGTTTAATATTTGTTGAAACAAAACAAACAAAACAACAATTCTCAGGGGTATCGCATCGGTTACAATGACAGGGGGGGGGGGGGGGGGGGGGAGGGTGAGTTTTCAAAACGAGGTGTAGGAGGTTAGGGGTGGGATGGAGAGGATGGAGAGGGACGGGTGGGGGCTGGGGTCCACTCTTTTGGGAGGGGGTGGAGGGGGGGGGGGGGGGGCTGGGGTCCACTCTTGGAAACTTTTGTATGACCTCACCGACCATGTATTCTAGGAGAGCGTCATGCACTGTGGAGAGAGGAGAGGAGAGAGAGAGAGAGAGGGGAGAGAGGAGGAGGAGAGAGAGGAGAGAGAGAGAGGAGACTGACGAGGGAGGAGAGAGACCAAGAGAGATGAGAGAGGAGAGGAGAGAGAGAGGGAGAGAGAGAGACCCGACCGAGACAGACAAGACAGACCGACAGACAGAACAGACAGACAGACAGACAGACAGTCAGACAGGGGCAGAATTCAGATAGAGACAGACAAACAGGAATCAGAGAGTCAAAGATCAGAAACAGACAATCTGACAGTCAGACA
>JADBJO010006082.1:110000-117500 GCA_016801955.1 Conus betulinus
GACCACCCTCTTTTCCAGATCCTATACATCTTCATTCTGTGCTGGTCGCTGACGTGGGGTGGAAATGAAAAGAGCAGCGAGCGACTGTAGTTATGAGGAGGGAGGGGGTCAGTCTGAAATGGGATGGGGGCATGGCGGGCGACGTTCCCTACAGAGTCACAGCCTTGATAGATACCTGTGTAACAAGTGAGCCTCCTCCACACCTCTCTCCCTTACTTCTCTTCATAGCTCTTTCCAGACTTTTTCAAATCCCCCTTCCCCTACACTTTATAGTTCCCACCGCCCTACAGAATTCAGCACACACACACACACACACACACACACACACACACACACACACACACACACGAGCGCATGTTTGTGCGAATCCACACACACACACACACACACACACACACACACACGCACACACGCACGCACGCCACGCACACACACACACACACACACACACACACACACACACACACACACACACACACACACACACACAAGCGTGCACGCTCGCGCGTAAGCACACTAGAGAGAGAGAGAGAGAGAGAGAGAGAGAGAGAGAGAGAGAGGAGAGAGAGAGAGAGAGAGAGAGAGAGAGAGAGAGAGAGAGAGAGAGAGAGAGAGAGAGAGAGAGAGAGAAGAGAGAAGGCAAACATTTCTTGTCCTTAAGAAAATGACTTTAGTTATTGTTAGAGGAAAAAAAGGGGATAGGGGAAAATTGGTATTCAAGTTTGAATGTGTGTGTGTGTGTGTGTGTGTGTGTGTGTGTGTGTGTTGTGTGTGTGCGTGTGTGTGTGTGTGTGTGTGTGTGTGTGTGTGTGTGTGTGTGTGTGTGTTGTGCACATATGCACATATCTCTTCCAACTCCCTCCCCACCCTAATATACTGGGTATATTTCCTCTACCGCCATCACCCTCTTCAACCCCCTTTACCCTTCACCTCCCTCCTTCCCTGCACCACACACCAGTCTAATACAATTCCTCCCCCCCCCCCCCCCCCCCCTCCCTCCTCCCGATCTCCATCAGCCCGTCTCCTCTTCCTTCCCCGAACCAGGCAAAAGTTGGAAAGATCCGTTTCACTTTAACCAAAAGTCAACCAGGAAAAGACACACTGAAACATCAACAAGATGCAAAGCATATAAACGCACTCCAGTTTAGATCTATCTTGAATACGCATGTTTAAAAAAACAACAACAAAAAAAAAAAACCGCCACACTCAAACTTGCGTCATAATTTAAACAGAAACACGTCACAATCAACCATGCGTCATAATGTATTTCGTCATTGAGATCATAAATGGGCGAAGTACTTTCAGAGATATTCCATAAAGAGGAAAAAACCCGTTTTGGGCCGTTTATAGCCATTAGTAACGGCTATTCTGGTAAAACAAAACAAAGGCAAAAACAAAAAAAACAAAAAAAAAAAAAAAAACAACAAATACACTTGATCACACAACAAACAACACCAGTTCTCTGCCAAATTTTCGTCTTTACTTGACTTCATCAGGGCTGTCACCTTGGAATACCTAGTAGTCCTCTTTGACGTTTATCGTGTCATACGTCATCGTCTATATACATATTTATTGGTCTCTCGTTATGTCGTCAAACCTTGAAGATTTGTGTTTCTTGTTTCTTCCTTTCTCTCTCTCTTTCTTCCTTTCTCTGTTTTCTCTCTCTCTCTCTCTTTCTTCCTTTCTCTCTTTTTCTTTTCTCTTTTTCTTTCTTTCTTTCTTTTCTTGTCATTCTTTCAAACAAACACACACACACACACACACACACACACACACACACACACACACACACACACACACCGATTTTTTTTTTTTTTTCTTTTCTTTCTTTTTTTTTCTTTGCCGTCCCAACCTCTGCGCCACCTCAGAGGCAGTGCACCCACGCCGCTCATTCCCACACCCCGTCCACAGCCACAGCCTGGTCGGCCCCGCCGCAGCACCTGCACCGGCAATCCACAGGGAGCAGTCAATGTCAAGTCGTCAAGAGGCAACCCACCGGAGGAGAGACTGCACTGCTGCCGAGTCACTTCGGTGGTGCTCAGTGGCGCCTGTTTTCTGATCTAACATACGCAGGACACCCACCTACTAAGCCCCCTACTGACGACAATAATTGCTTAGTCGCGGAGCCGGCTTGAGTGAGCTCTCCCTCCGGAGGGTGCCACCGCGTCCGTCCAACGACAGCCCCCATGGACTTGCCGATACCAGTGACCCCGACGGAACCAAACCAAGGCCACAGACGTGGAGAGGACATCGAAATTGAGGTCACCATGAGAGCAGGGCATGAAGGGCCACAGAATTTGAGACTTTTTTTTTTTTTTTTTTTTTAATGCTGATCGATGAGAATGAGGATGATTAAGATGATGCTATGGATTTCCATTTCCGTCTGAGACTACATGACAGGACTGTACTCTACGCTTCCTTTCATAATATATCCCCCAGCGTCAACCAGGCCCGAGAGATACAGGCACCTGCAGTGTTGGTCAGAAAATTTGAGCAACACTCTCAGAAACGCATCCATTTAGTGGATGAAACTCCACTGTGTGGTCCCAGTCTTCCCAACTGAGTCCGCAGCAACTCAAATCTGGGTAGGAGCCGGTCGGGGCAGAAAAAACCCACATGACTTCTGATGGGATTCGAACCCACGACCTCCCAGCCGGGAGTCCGCATCGTGGACACCACCTGAGCTCTAGTCCCATACATATAGGCCGTCAGGGTAATTTGTTTTCAGTTTGTGGCGCCACAATCGTTCCCTGACTTTGCGTCTGCACGCATTCTTGGAGTGGCACTGTTTCTATTGCAATAACCCTCATGTCCGCCATGGAGGGGGTGTTGGCTTGGAAGTGTTTGGCTACCAGGGTTTCAGCACGGCAGCCTTCCGTTTCTCTGGTCCCTTCCTTTTTTATGCTTGACCTGTGGCCATAAAAGCGTTTCTTTAGTGGCTGTCCCGTCTCCCAACGTACTGCGTGTCCCCACAGCGTGCACAATTGATGAGGTACACCACATCACTGCTGGTGCACGTCAGTCTGTGGCGTACCTGGAACACCTGACCGGTGCGGACACTGGTGAACTGTGTGGTCTCTTGCAAATGTTCAGCACAGAGGACACAGCTCTTTGACTGGCACCTGTAGCTGCCTGCAGGCCCTGGGGATGCTGCCACCTGCACAGGGGGAGGCTGAGGGGGGGGGGGGGGGGGGGGGGGGGGGGCATGAGCAGACTGTGCAGGTTTCTGCACTTCCGCTCTCCTACCATGGGAGCTTGGGGGATGGCCTTTCTCTCATCCTTCTGCTGGTATGGAGCGTGGGCAGGTGTTCCCATAGAGCCACTAAGCAATGGGAGGGTGGGCAAACACACAACAACAAAAAAAAACAAAACAAAAAAAAACATCGGGCATCATCCGTGACCCATAATGAACATACCTACAAGTTTTCAGAAAAGATTGGCCCAGAAGTTTTGTCTGGAGCGAGTGGAACACATTTTGCCCACGTACAGACAAAACACAGACGGCATTTCTTCGTTCCCATTGTAAAGTCCTCCCTGTTCTATAAGAACTGGGAGTACAAAACCCCAAACCACAAGCGACAGAATGGCTATATCCGCCAAAGCTTTTAGAGAAATAGACTCTCCCCGTTCCACTTATCGAGGCTATTGTTACCTGCATCGTAACCAAGGCAACCGGGATAAAAGACAGTTGGAGTAGTTTCCCTTATCTCTGCAGGTCATCTGAGGACCCTAATGTTCCTCTTTCCCCGCGCTGTGCAACGTTTTTCCAATGTTATTAGGAAGAAGGTCAGATGTCCATTGTCTCCGTGAAGCAACAGAGTTGGTTCTCTTCACTGTTGGCAGAGAGAGAGAGAGAGAGAGAGAGAGAGAGAGAGAGAGAGAGAGGCACAAACTTTATTTGAGAGAGAAAGGGACACAAATAGAAATAGAGCATATGTGTGTGTATGTGTGTGTATGTGTGTGTGTATCTCTCTCTCTCTCTCTCTCTCTCTCTCTCTCTCTCTCTCCTCTCTCTCTCTCTTCTCTCTCTCTGTGTTTGTGTGATGAGATAAGCAAATTTGTCATGCAAGTTTTCCACCCAGAACGAACGATCGAACACGCATGTTACAATTGAAGAATATAGGAACAAAACAAACCACTGACCTTCAGGTTCAATAAGCCGTACAGAAACTCAATCGTACATGCAGCAGTAACTATTCTACTAATGGCAACTTCTCGTCGACTAGACTCAAACTCAATGAAGACTCGAACACTTCTAGACTAGATCTCTTCAACAAATCTCTCTCTCTCTCTCTCTCTCTCTCTCTCTCTCTCTCTCTCTCTCTCTCAGTCGCACAGCTCTCATTCTTTTTTTATGATCTTGAAAGAATATTCTCGAACCTACTCGATTATTCTTTTCTAGAATATTCTGCATATCAGTAAGCTGAACCAATGAAATCGCGACGACCATATGCAAATATAATTCGGTCAGCTTCTACAACATTCTCGAATTTTCGGCAAAGCACTAGCAACTTTACGAAACCTGGTGAACATTCTAACATAATCTTGAATATTCCAATCGCATTATCAATCGATCCAAAAACAATACTGAACAATTAGGCATACGTTCACTTTCCAAACGTTTTAAAACAAATCAACGATAGCACTACACTGACCGAAAATACAAAGATCTAAATACTACGAACGCAAACAACACGCACGCGCGCACGCGCGCGAACACACACACACACACACCACACACAGAGAGAGAGAGAGAGAGAGAGAGAGAGAGAGAGAGAGAGAGAGAGAGAGAGAAGAGAGAGGACAAGAATCTCACTTCGATCATGAAATCTGAAGAGCTCTAAGATGCTGGAAGCACTCCAGGGAATGACAGGGGGGAGAACCTCACATCCCTGACTGTCCTTGGTGACAGCATTGCAGAACTAGAAACACTGAAAGGCAGCTTTCACACGCAACGACCGAAACTGCAAATAAAGGGTTCTGGGCAGGCGCCATGAATCAATAAGCTTGCCTGGGTCATAGCAGCCATCATCCATCACCTCGCTGATAAAAGGACACAGATGAAGAGTAAAAAAAAAAAAAAAAAAAAAAAAAAAGAAAAAAGAAACAAACAAACAATAAGCGAAACAACAGGCGAAAGAAAACAGAGAAGTAAAGCGCAGCCAACATTGAAAGACAGAGCAAGAATGAGAAGAGGAAACAAACAAGAAAAAAAGTATGTGCCATAAAAAAGAAAAGAAAAAGGACAAAGAGAGAAGAAAATGGGAAAGAGAGAGAGAGAGAGAGAGAGAGAGAGAGAGAACGAGAGAGCGAGAGAGAAAAGGGGAGAGAGAGAGAGAGAGAGAGAGAGAGAGAGAGAGAGAGAGAGAGAGAGAGAGAGAGAGAAAGTCTACATGTGTGTCTGTAGGCGTGTGCATGAGTGTGTGCGCGCATGTACCAGCATACAGCACTCACCTTTCCCAGCACCCCACTGGCTCTCAATTGCTAGGTTATTATTATTTTTTTTTTTCCTAGGTTTTATTTATTTTTTTTTTGTTCTTTCCGTCTCATCACCCTTCTGCTACCACCAGCTCTCCACCCTCCTCCCTTCCTCTATCCTGCCAGACCAGGAACAGACATGATGTCTGTTGCAGCATCAAAAGAAGACATGCAGAAGAAAAAAAAACAACAAACAAACGAAAGTGTGGAGGAAGAAAAATGTAACCACCAACAAACAAACAAACAAACCTCTGCGATGTCATCGCAATGTTGTCTGTTCCTGTTCAGGCTTTCAGAGCGCTGCGCTCTCCTCTTTCCAATCATCTAGGTTTCAATTAGCCGGGTCGTTACTATGGCAATGGTGTTAAAAAACACTGGTAATTGTCCCTTTTTTTCTCTACGTCATCAGAGGATCTAATTGTCCCCCCCATTCTACATTTTCTGATGTTGTTCCAAACGTGCTTGGAAGGAATGCAGGTGTGTATGGTCCCTTTAAAACATCCGAATTTTAGAGTTCACTGTGGAGAGAGAGAGAGAGAGAGAGAGAGAGAGAGAGAGAGAGAGAGAGAGAAAGAGAGAGAGAGAGAGAGTAAAAACACACTGTTGGCAGGCAGATAGAGATGCACCTACACAAAGACAGAATCATAGCTTAAATCTGCGAAAACATGGTTCAACGATACATGTTTTTGAAATAGACGAAAACGATCTTACTGTGAACATCCGAAGAAATTACATGGAAAGCAATATATCAGTATGTGACAGATATCTTGAAGAATGCAGAAGAGTCAAGCTTCAGAATTTAATGGGAAAAAACATTTCAGCACTTTGCCAGTAAAGTCATTTTTATGTGAAATCAAGTATTTTGAAAAGTTCAAGTCGAATATTCAAACAACAACAACAACAAAAATCATTATTATTTGAAATCAGAGAGACATTTGTTTCAAGTTTTCATTGCATATTTAAATCCCAAAAACTTCGATTACCAAAAACTTCGTCATCCAAAAATTCTTTATCTGAAAGCTTTGCTATAAAGGCGCCCATTTCATTTGTATATGACTTGTCCAATATCTGGATGGTAAAGGAATTTTACTGACACAGAGGAAAGACTTATTGAAGAAGAGGACGTTAGCGTCTGCTTTGTGACCCCTTTATCTGCAGAAGATAGTAACATTGTCTCATGGCTGTGAATACTGAATTTTGCTATAACGCCTGTCTAATGTCGTTTTTTTGTCAGCTAGGGAGAGTCTGGAAAACCCCGCTGGACTAGCCAATACACCGATGCTATCAGAGACGTGCCAAGTAATCTCTGTGGCATTCTCACTACCAGAGGAAAGAAATCGCCGTCTGACTATCTCTAAAGGCATTCTTCAACAAGAACAAGAAAATGGGGAAAGAAAGTGGCAGAAATACAAAAAGCAGGGGGAAATAGGGAGGAATCATCGATGCAAAAGGAAAACGGTCTGGTAGAGATAGCTGTAACCAAATGGTTAGAGCACCTACCTGTGGAGCTGAACAGTTTATTGAATTGAATATTTCCCCCTTCAAAACTCTCCCTGTTCACCCAGCAATAATGGGATTTAGGGGAGGTTAAAAAGGCAACAGAAGGAGAGGGAAGGATCTTCATTCCATTATGTGATACCGAGGACAGTGCAAGACGCTGAAAGAGCACTGACCTTACAACTATCATGCTATAACTATGGAACTTTAACATGAACTTTAGCCTATAGCTATGGGACTTTAAGATTAAACTCACACACTCTCTCTCTCTCTCGACTTTAAGATTAAACTCTCTCTCCTTCTCTCTCTCTCTCTCTCTCACACACACACACACACACACACACACACACACACACACACACACACACACACACACACACACACAACACACACACACACACGCACGCACGCACGCACGAACGCACACACACACAAGGGCGCGCGAACCAGACCACCTCTTTTCCAGATCCTATTCATCTTCATTCTGTGCTGGACGCTGACGTGGGGTGGAATTAAAAAGAGCAA
>JADBJO010006082.1:122500-132500 GCA_016801955.1 Conus betulinus
GCAATAACACATGTTTCTTAGAGAACAAGTTGCACGCAGAATGAAAAAAAGAATGCAAACACTCGTATTGACAAACCATCTAAGCTGTTCTCTCTCTCTCTCTCTTCTCTCTCTCTCTCTCTCTCTCTCTCTCTCTCTCTCTCTCTCTCTGTGTGCGCGCGCGCGCTCGCACATGCATATATATGTAATATGAATGTATGTATGTATATATGTATGTATGTATGTATGTATGTACGTATGTATGTATGTATGTATGTATGTATGTATGTATGTATGTATGTATGCATGCGTGTATGTATGTTTGTATTCTGTCTCACTTTGTCTATGTGTCTGTGTATCTATCTGTTTATCTATCTATCTATCTATCTATCTATCTATCTATCTATCTATCTATCTATCTATCTATCTATCTATCTGTCTGTCTATCCATCTACCTTTCTATCTGCTGTCTGTCTGTTGTCCGTCGGTCTGTCTGTCTATCCTCGTCTATCTGTGCGTGCGTGCATACGTGGGCAGGTGTGTGTGTGTGTACAAATCGTTTTAGAAAGGCGTGTGTGGTGGGTAGAGGGTGGAAGGGGGAGGGAGGGAGGAGGGTCGAGGGGAAAGAAGACAGGGTAGTAAGTGTAGAAGACTTATGTCGGGTGGGGGTGGTAGTGGTGGTGGTGGTGGTGGGGGGGGGGGGGGGGGGGGGGGGTAGTAGGGGTGTTGGGGTGAAGACTGATAATGGAGTGTGCGCGACCTTTTCATGATTTGTTTTCATGAGTTGAACGACTTATTAACTGGCTCCTTACTCGTCACTTTTTTTTTAAAGACGCCAATGATTACTAACAGGCAGCTGAAACGTTTCGAATGTCAGAGTTATTGGGAATATCGGGTAGATATATAAATAGATAGATAGATAGATAGAAATATAGAGATATAGATAGAAGGATAGAGACATAGAGAGAGAGATAGACAGACGGAGAAAGAGAAAGACAGAGAGACAGACAAACAAACAGACAGAGAAACAGACAGATGGATGGATAGATAGATCAAACGATAGACAGATAGATATATAAATAGATAGATAGATGAATGGATGGATAGATAAATGAATCGTTAGGTAGCTGGCCAAAGAGAGAGAGAGAGAGAGAGAGGAGAGAGAGAGAGAGAGAGAGAGAGAGATTGGAGAGAGAGGAGAGAGAGAGAGAGAGGAGAGAGAGAGAGAGAGAGAGAGAGAGACTCTGCTCACACAATCCCCAAATGAAGAACCCAAACACTGAAAGCAATTCCCACAAACCTGAAGAGCTCACAAGAGTTATGCACGATAGACATGAATAGAAACGATAACGATAACACCACATCCCTGACGCCTTTGATTCCCAGACAGCCAGAAGAGCAAACATCAACATCCGCCGCAGCTGACATGCGCACAACGTTGAACGACGACGAGCCATCAAGGAGAATTGCGCATTAGAAGTGGTCTGTCTCCGGTGAGTGCTTCGTGCGTTTTAGTGGTCCTGCAAAGGGGAGGTAATAGGTATATATTTGCATTTCCCAAACATAAATTGCCTCTCATGGTGCCTGTTCTAAATGTTTCTTTGCTTTCTGTCTTTTTTTTTAATTTAAAAAGCTTCTAAAGACATTTTTTAACACTAAGTGAAAGAACAAAACACAAAATTAATGTCAGAACATGAATGAATATGAAGAACAAGGAATACCGGGGGCAGAACACTGTATAGCAGCTTGTTTATTTCTGTGTTATATCAAATGTGTATATTATTTCCCCTTATGATCTCGTTTTTTTAAAATTTGTTTCCTTTTTTACATGTTCGATCATAACATTCTTTTGTTACAGAGATTAAACAAATTCTCTTGACAGTCATTTTGTTTTCTTCTGTATCACTCTTGAAATCCTAGCAGGGAGCTTGACCCTAAAACAGACACGTGATTAGAAGTGTGAATACACGACTGAAAGGATGAATACATGAATATGAAAAAAAAAAAAAAAAAAAAAAAAAAAAAAAAATATCATTATGAAAATAGACCTGAAACACAATCTCGAAAGAATTAAGCAATCTGAGAAGAAACGAAGAGAAAAGAAACAGTTATTAAATAAACAATTATCAAATAAACGTGGTTGTCAAAAACAAAAAAGAAATAACAGAGAAAAGACAGCGTCAGAGATAGAGCGCAGCAAGAGAACTAGCGAAGGATGGCTCAGGACTGGAACCAGACAGACAGACACGGCGTCAAACCTGGTCTGAGGGTGCAGAGCTGCAGACGACGTTAATTTGGAGAAGCCGTCAAGACTTTGAGAAGACTGGGATTTATCGTGGCGACAGGATTAACGACCTGACGCAACCATTGAATCGGCCAGAGAAAAAGAAGAAGAAGGAGAAGACGACGAAGAAAAGGAAAAGGAAGAGGAGGAGGAACAGAAGAAGGTGAGGAGGAGGAGGAGGAGGGGGAGGAGGAGAAGAAGAAGAAGAAACGATGACGACTAAGAAGAAGAAGAAGAACAACAACAACAACAAGATGAAGAAGATCAGACAAACGACGGAAAAAAAACCCAGTACACTTTTATCTTCATCCAGCATTGTAGAGCGCCATCAAAGAGATCAGCAGACGGTTTAATAAAAAAAAGAAAGAAAAAGACACACACACACAAAAAATATCTATCTGTTCACTGACCTACTGGTCATGGCCGGCGATGTTTCTTTGTATAGTGTGCGCGGTAAACCGAACTCTCTCATCATTGCTAGATGCACATTTTCTTTTTTTGATATGTCTTATCTTTGGTGCCATATCTGTGGACAATCTTGCTTCATAACAATCGCCGGAGAAAGCGAAGAAAGGAGCGAAAAGGTTTCCACCCGTAGCAGGCACCACTACTTTGGCTGAGGCTGAAACTGAGTGGCTGAAACTCTGGTGCTGGAAAAAAAAAAGATAAAATACAAAACAACTGAAGATTGTGTTATTGCTTGGGAGGAAATTAAAGCGAAGGGTGTGTGAAAAATGTGGTGGTCTAAGAAGTGTGTGTGTGTGTGTGTGTGTGTGTGTGTGTGTGTGTGTGTGTGTGTGTGTGTGAAAGAGAGAGAGAGAGAGAGAGAGAGAGAGAGAGAGAGACAGAGGAGAGAGAGAGAGAGAGAGTGTGTGTGTGTGTGTATGTGCGCGCGCGCACGCGCGCACCCTTTGCGCGTGCATCAATTCGTTTTGAAGGCCCTACCTCTATAGATTGCCTTCTTTGAAATAGCCGTCTCTGTGCTTTGATCCAGACTGCGAGTGTTTCTGTTTTGGGTTCCGTTAATGGATGGCCACTTTACTTCTGTTGAACAAGAGCTAAGACGGAAATACTGTGCCGCCGAACAAAACAAAACAAAAACAAAACAAAACAAAACAAAACAAAACAAAATGACAAAACATTGCTTTGTCGTTCTTAATTAGTTCGTTCTTTCGTCTGGCGGCACAGTAAATCTCTCTTTGCTCTTTTCTCAATTTCCGTCTGCACTGGCTGACTGTGAAACCATCTTAGTTCAAGGTTTTAATGCTGAGGCCAGTTCTATCTAGCCTATGTATACGACTTATTGGTGCTCACATTACACTCTTGACCACGTCTGTTTAGCTTTTCGATGCGTACATCACATTGCTGACCGTGGCTTTTCAAGTTATTGATGCTTACATTACATTATTGACCATGGTTTGTGGTTTCTCAGCTTCCTGATGTTCACGTTACATCTTGACCGTGTCTTTTCAAGTTACTGGTGTTCACGTCACGGTGTTGACCACGATGTTTCAATTTACTGACCGTGACATCATAGATCATGTCTTTTTAACTTCTTGATGGTGACGTCAGTAGAGTCCAGTTTGTCCGTTGAACTTATCCACGCTTGTGTAACTTTTTGGAGATCATGGCTATACATCTTGCTGACGTTGACATGACTTTCGTTCAGCGTGTTTCTTCAACTTACTGACACTGACGTAATGTCTGTCAACATACCTATTCAACGTATTCACGCTGACGTCATTTCTGTTGATTATGTCTGACATCATTTCTCTGATGATCATGCTGGTTTAGGCTATGGGTGCTGAGACAATGTTGCTGGAGCATGTCTTTTCAGAATATGAATATTGACATCATTTCTATGGAACACGTCTACTCAGCTTCCTGATGCTGATATCATTCCCGTGGGAAATGTCAACGCAACTTACTGATGACGACATTATTTCTGGTGAACGCATTGTTCAATTTATTGATACTGATTTGATTTCTGTCGGGCATGTCTTTTCAAGCTGTTTGATGCTCACATTATTTCCATCTATAATTCTGTGAAAGTTCTGATGCTGGGCTCACTTCTGTTAACAATTATAATTTTTTTTACTGATCCTAACTTCATTTCTGTCAACACTTCTATTCAACGTACAGACGCTGACTTCATTTATATCAGCGATTCTGTTTCAGGTGCTGACGTTGATCTCGTTTGTGTCCAGCATCCTGTTTAACTCATTGATGTTGACGCCGTGTTTTGCCTAATATGTCTGTTGAACGTATTGATACTGATATCATGTCTGTCGGTTTATCTGTCGCACTTGCTGATCCTGGGTTCAACTCTACTCAGCATGTCTTTTTAAACTTATTTTCTTTTAATCCTGATCGATGGGAATGAGGATGATGAAGATGATGCTACGGTTTCCATTCCTGTCTGAGACCGCGTGAGAGAGGGCTGTATTCTACGCTTCCTTTCATAATATATCCCGGCGTCAACCAGGCCCGAGATATACAGACACCTGCAGTGTTGGTCAGGAAATTTGAGCAACACTCTCAGAGACACATCCGTTAAGTGGATGAAACCCGACAGTGTGGTGGTCCCAGTCTTCCCAACTGAGTCCGTAGCAAACTCAACTCTGGGTAGGAGCCGGTCGGGGCAGAAAAAATCTCGCAAGAATCTGATGGGAATCGAACCCACGACCTTCCAGCCCGGAGTCCGCGACGCTGACCACTTCGCCACGGCGGCTGGTTCTGCTCAGCATGTCTGTTCAATCAATGGATGTTCACCTCATTCATGTCAACATGACATCCTGGTCTGGATTCCAGAGTCCAGTCGTGGCTAGGCATGACACAGGAGACAACGCTGAGGCATTACAGACGCGCTCCATATTCAGTTCCTTTCCATCTGGAACTCCAGTGGCCGTAGACAGAGAAACAGACATCCGTAGGCGCTGCGCTTGACTTGGCTTTTGTTGTGTATAAACTTGGGGGGGGGGGGGGGGGGGGGGGAGTCACAGCTGCTTAGACAGATGTTTTAGAAGCTGACTTCAGAGTATGCAGTCTTGCGGTATGGAGCGTGCTGACTGCTTCCCTTGAGGGAAGTCAAACACTTACAGATGAAGAATACCAGAACCTTTACCAAATACCTCCAACTGTCGTTCTTGTCTGCCTTTTGGCCGACACTGGGGGAAACACTCAGTGACGGTGAGGAAAGACTCGCTGACAGTAGGGGAAGTCTGTTGACAACGGGAAAGACTGTGACCCGGAATTCTCATCAGAGAACACGTAAGATCTCATGGTGAAAGCTTCGCCGTGTCTGGAGTGTTGTACTGTCTTCACCTGTCAGAGGAACAGCAACGAGACAGGCTGCGGAATGCACACGGCAGTTGCTGGATGGTGGTGGTTTTCGCCGGTGGGCTTTGCGGTCATGAAACATTGGGGCTGGTGCACCCATGGGAACGGTCCCGAGGAGGTCCTGTCGTGTCACATCCAGTGGCCATTACACAATGACAGTTATGTCCCTTGACGTGTTAATGGAAAAACCCTGCGCGTGCCTGCACCCTATGTGAACACAGCGCAGGCTTCCAATGGTGGTGCAGGATTGCTCCCGGCTGGTTTGTTCGGCAGTTGAGGACAGTGCTTCTCTGGGCCTCACCTGCACCTTCGGGTGCATCTTTTTCTTCCCCAACCTTATTTTAAGTCATGACCTGCTGGTGAAGTCTAATTACATATGTTGTTGTCCTTCCAAATTATACCATTGTTGTGTCGTTGAGAAGAGCCAGAACAGATGTAAACACATAAAAAAACAGTGTAAAGCAGTTTTAAAGTTGTTGTTGTTGTTGTTGTTGTTGTTTCAAACTAGGAGTTTGAAAAAAAAAAAAGAAAGACTGGTGCATATTTGCTTCGGACGTCGACCCGACGGATCGCAGGATTTGCTGAACGTGTGTGAGAGTTCCGTCGTTTTCTCTTTATTGAACATCGATTGCGCTACCAGACGTTGCCATACAAAGCTGTGTTTCGACTGGGTAGAGTGAAAGAATCGATTCTGATAAGCTAACATTACTTTTAGAGCGACTAAGACTTCTGTAACAGACAACAGATCTTCCGTACCAGCGTATCCATCGAGTCATTCTTTTCCCCTTTGCTTGGTATTTCATGGAACGCAAAGTCTCTATCACCTTCTAAGTCATGCAGCCAAACATGGCACAGAAACATCTCTCAGGCATGCTGAGATTAATTAGGAGTTGTGTTAGATGTCGAAAAACAAAATGGCGGTGCTTTGGAGCCGGAAGTACATTTCCCGAACGAACTTAAACCCCGCGGCTATCCTGAACATACTGGATGCATAACAGAACCTGTTTGTCCCATCTGCTATGGTTGGAGACAAGATTATTCAAACGGTGTTGTGCATCCTTCTGTCTTCTATGTACTCATAGACAGGATATATGCTGTGTCACGTGATTCACCGGGCTCTGTAAACTTCCCTGTGATTGGGTCTGACAATAGCGACGTTTACCTTGTTGTAGGGGTGAGGGGTCAGAACAGAAGGAAAGAGGAGAGATAGAGGATGAGGAGGCATATTTTTTTTTATGATAATACTTATAGTGCTATTCCTTCGAACACTACTGCTCATGATGATACTAGGGGATACATACGTAAAAGAAGAAAAACAGGACTTACAGAAAAAGAAAAACTTAATGAATTAAAGAAAAATGCAAAGTCATATTAACATTGACTTTTTTTTCAAACTTCAGGCATAGTAGGAAGAAAACACAAATTTTGCAAGATACATGATCGAAATAAGAAAAAGAAAGGTGCAACCAAAACCAAGGGAGGGAATTAAGTGGGGGGGGAGGTGGGTGGAGGGAGGGGTATCAACATAACACCCATGCAAGCAACTAAAAACAAATAAATCGAAAAGGGAAATTAATCAAGCCTTATTTACTTTTGCAGAGATCATCAGTGTGTAATCTTTCACATTGATTTGATCCTGGATTTGTTTGAAAATGAAAGCAGTTGATTTGCCCTTGGGCGTCTTTGAAAATTAAGGCAATTTTCAGATAGTTCAATTAAACCTCTTTAGTGACCTTTATTGTTTGTAATTTTGTTTAAAGAATGGGACAGAAACTCTAAACTTTAACAACTTGGAAAACATTGCTCAAACGTATTAAGCTGGTAAAAACGATACTCTTTGAAGGTGGGAGATAGAAACAAAAAGCAGGAAAGGCTAATTTCTGTTATATCGATTGCACAATAGCCCAGGTCTCATTTCTAACGCGATGAGTCTGAGTGCAATTACATCGTTTTATCAACCAATTGCTCATTGTTTGAACGATCTGCCGGAACAGCTCGGTTGGTAGAGTGCCGGGCTCGTAATTTTGGTGATCCTGGTATTATGGGTTCGAATCTCTGCCGGGCTCTTTCGGTACAGAGGGATTTTTTTCGTCTGTGAACGCACGCATAATAACTTGTACACACGTAGAATCCCTTTACCAACTTTCGGAAGAGATGGCCAGTTTGGCCGTTGGTATGGATGACACATTACACATAGCATGCATTCTGCGTGAAAAATCGAAAGAAAGAATGAGTTGTTAATTTGAATGAACGATACTGACACAGGGAAACGACTGAATGAAGCGCCAGCTGGCAGCTCTTCAGTTGGCTCTACCCACGTAGGACGCCCCTGGTGTAAACGAGAATACGGATTGTAAAGCGCTTAGAGCTTGGTCTCTGGACGGGGGATAAGTGAAACGTAAGTACTCTCTTTAAATTGGTTTTTACACTGAATCACACACTGGTAACGAGCAGGCTGTCTCTCCCTCTCTCAATTGATCACCTGACACGACTAACTTCTCAAATTAAGAAACAGTTTTTCTAAACGTAAAAGTGTCCTTGTTTCCTTCTTTCATCTTACTAAAGCTTACGATAGAGTGTGGCACAGCCGATTATTGCATAAACTAAAACAAACTGGTCTTTCTGGTCAAGTCTACAATTGTGTGAAATCCTTTTTAAGTGGGAGACACATAATGGCCAACGTTGGCGTGGCTTTATCATCCTCAAGATCTAGAAATATAGGAATTCCACACGGTTCTGTAATCTCCCCATTGTTATTCAACGTAATGCTATATGACTTATATACATGTTTTTCATCATACACCAAGGTAGCTCAATATGCTGATGACATCGCAATATGGATTAATGTATCTTTAAAGAAAAGAACAAATTTACGTCACATTAACTATATTCAGAAGCTCTTTCAGAACGAGCTGGATAAATTAAATAGTTATATGCATTTGCTGTTGAAAAGACACATTTGGTTCTTTTCAACAATGGATATAACCTAAGTAGCCTACCTATATTCTTTCTGGGAGGACGGGAAATTTTTAATAAACTTGAAGTAAAATTTTTAGGTGTCCTACTTACACCAAATTAAACTGGAAAAAAAAAATATTGACTCAGTTGTTACTAAAGCGGTTAAAAGTTTGAATTTTCTAAAAATTGTCAGTCACTCTCCATGGGGACAGGATCCCAAAGTTTTGTTGCATTTAGCAACCAGTCTTGTACGATCAAGATTGACTTACGGACAGGAGGTATTCTTTTCTGCTCCGCGATCGCATTTAAAGAAACCTCAAAGAATTGACAATAACCTGTAAAGTTGGCCCTGGGTGTACCTGTGCACAATAAGTCCTGTGAAGCTTATAAGATAGCAGGGGTTTTGCCACTTGATGAAGAAAGGAAAATAAGTTCTGTAAAATATGTAGTGAGACGGTTTGCTGTGGACAACCTTGAAGAGTTAAATACACGATCCGACATTGATTTTTCCGAAAAATGCACAGAAATATTCAAATTTAGAGACGCTTCGTTCACATGTTTCAGACGTTTTTAATTCATCAAAGATTAAGCCACACGAGGTAGCGTCTCGCTTACTAGTTCCGCCGGTACCCCCCTTGGAACTAACAGAAGTAAAAGTTAACATTTTTCTTCTGATCTAAATAAATCGATTTCGCCGCATGTGTTAGCAGCATCTGTCAAAACTGACATGGAAGAAAAGTTTACAAACTATTTGAAAGTATACACTGACGGCTCAGTTCTTGATGATGGTAGTGCAGGATCTGGCTTTGTAATTCCAGACTTCAACGCTGAAAAATCATATTATTTAGGTAAGGGTCATTCCACATTTACAGCTGAACTAGTTGCTGTCCTGATGGCATTAAATCATTTAATTTCCTTGCCAGTCTCAATATTTGATATCCTGTTGTGTGTTGATTCACAGTCAGTATTAAAGTTTGCATTGTTTTGAAAATACAAAGAGAGAGTAAATTATTATTTGAGATTAAGTACTTGTTGCACTGTCTTTACATGAAAGGTACTAATGTTGCATTTTTCTGGGTTCCATTGCACACCTCCTTCGTTTTTAATGATCAAGCAGATAGCAGCAAAAAAAAGGGAGCAAAGAATACATTAGATACTATTAAGGTTGATTGTCCTTTGTCATACAAGGAAATTAGTCATATAATCGAGAGGGATTTCTTGAGTCAATACAGTTCCTCATCAAAACCTCGTCAGCAAACTCTGTCAAACTTTGTGTCGATTAACCAACCGGTTTCAAAGCCTGGCTTTTAGACTTTCATGTAATTCCCTACGAACCAAGTATTGCCAGACTGTGTGTCCTGGGGATCTTTCAGTTCAACATGTGATTTTTGATTGTGAACTAATGAAACCCTTTTTGAATGGTGTTATACCAAGTGCTGA
>JADBJO010006083.1:2500-60000 GCA_016801955.1 Conus betulinus
AATCGTTCCAATCGTTGTGACGTTTTTCTTCAGTGAAATTTGATCGACTGTTTTCCAATGAAATTTTCCTGTCAGTGTACTGTTTTTTTCTTCATTGAAATATGATGACTGTGCCAATCATTCCAGTCAGTGTGCTGTTTTTCTTCATTGAAATACGATGACTGCCAATCGTTCCAGTCAGTGTACTATGGGAGGGCGTTTACAGGAGAAATATTTCCTCCTTTTTGGACAGCCAATGGCAATGCCTGAAGTTGAAAGATTCAGTGGTCTATGGGAGGTGAAGAGGCCAACACAAGATTTGAGGCGGGAGTGAGGGGGTCTGGGGGTGGGGGCGGGGGTGAGGGGGGTGGAGATGGGGGAAATTACTGAGAAAATGGTCAATGATAAACTCTCCCCCCTCCCTCTCTCTCTCTCTCTCTCCCCCCCCCCCCCCCCCCCCCTTCTTCTTCTTCTCCTTCTCCTTCTCTCTCTCAATCGGTCAATCAACAAATCAATCAAAGTATTTGTGTACCTATTCCAATTTCTTCTTCTTCTTCTTTGTTCCCCCTGTTTTTGTTTTTTTCATCTTCCTTTTAGCCCTTTCCAGCTGCTAGTAGTATGCTTAGATGTTAAAAATAGTTGATTCATTGCATACATAATTTTTGTTTCTTGTAGAAAAAAAAAAGTGTAAGAAGAGATAAAGAAGTCCCAGAACATCATTATCATCATCATTATTACTATCATTTTTTGTTACTTTGACACTCTCAGTTGTTAAAGATGGATATCACTTAGTTGTATTGTCTTGGATTTTTTTCCCCATCACATGAAAAAGGCCACAAGGTTGAAAACTTGTGTCAGTGCTATGAAGAGTGATATTGTGATTTTTGTAAGTTAAAATGGTTTCAGCTATGAATATGCTTCAGAATTTTGGTTATGAATTGTACACTTAAAAAAATGGGCGCATTTGCAAAACCAAACATAATACTTGATTTGATGTTAGTATAGGCAAAATATTTTATCTACAAATGCAGAATTTATCAAGTCAAACCTGAAATTCATTCAACTATCAGAGAACTACAGGTTAATGACAGACTGAAAAATAATATTCAAGGTGTAGAAATGAGCAGGAGTGAGAGAGAAAATGGATCCTATACTTAGACTGATGAACGTACAATCGCCATCAACACCTGCATACAATGTCTGAAGCGCTTTGATGAACAATACATTAACAAAGATTTAGCAAAATTAAAGAAGACTGCTCTTGTAATGTAATGATGGTTTTGCATGTCAGTCAGCTTTCTTTTATCTGGCCATGTAGCAGCAGTTCAACAAGCAAGGATTGTCACATATGAACCTACATATTGATGTACATCGTGTTTGCAGTCATCGTGTGCCATGGTGCAGATCTGGTTAAGCGTGTGTGTGTTGCAGGATGGGGGAGCAGGGGGCATGTGCATGTGTGTGCGCCTGTGTATGTGCATGTGTCTTCAACATGTTGAAAAGAAAAGGAAAACATCAAAATGACAGGACATTTTGAATGTTAAATAGTTGAGTTTGCAGGGTGATCTAATATGGATCTGAAACTATGGGCATTTCTGTTTGTTATATTGCCTGTCTGGTAGAGCGAAAAAGAAAGTGACTTGTTTTGATGGTTATGTGTATCATTGAAATGCATGGCCATGTGTACATTGTGACAGCCAACAAACCAATGTCAACATACAAATGTGACCACTGCAACAGAGACAGCCACTCTCGCATCGGTTTCTAAAGCCACAGGCGAAGCTGTTCGGGTCAAGCAGACAGCCCGGACAGATGGCTAAATCTTAGGTCAGAAATACTCCATCCATGGTCAGCTATGACCAGCGGAGACCTACTACTACTGTGGACATTATGTGCTGATCAAACATTGATTGGAAAATAAAAAGCCAAGGTGTACCAGCCGCCGTGGCGAAGTGGTTAGCGTCGCGGACTCCGGCTGGGAGGTCGTGGGTTCGAACCCCATCAGAAGTCATGTGGGTGTTTCTGCCCCGACTAGCTCCTACCCAGAGTTGAGTTGCTGCGGACTCAGTTGGGAAGACTGGGACCACAGAGTCGAGTTTCATCTACTTAATGGATGCGTTTCTGAGAGTGTTGCTCAAATTTCTTGACCAACACTGCAAGTACCTGTATCTCTCGGGCCTGGTTGACGCCGGGAATATATTATGAAAGGAAGTGTAGAGTACAGCCCTGTCATGTAGTCTCAGACCAAAATGGAAATCCGTAGCATCATCTTAATCATCCTCATTCTCATCGATCAGCATAAAAAAAAATGTCTCAAGTTCTGTGGCCCTTCATGCCCTGCTCTCATGGTGACCTCAAATTCCATGTCCTCTCCACGTCTGTGGCCTTGGTTTGGTTCCGTCGGGGTCACCGGTATCGGCGAGTCCATGGGGGGTGTTGCTGGATGGACGTGGTGGCGCCCACCGGAGGGAGAGCTCACTCACGCCGGCTCCGCGACTAAGCAATTATTGTCATCAGTAGGGGGCTTAGTAGGTGGTGTTCTGCGTATGTTAGATCAGAACAGGCGCCACTGAACACCACCAAAGTGACTCGGCGGCAGTGCAGTGTCTCCTCCGGTGGGTTGCCTCTTGACGACTTGACATTGACTGTTCCCTGTGATTTGCCAGTGCCGGGGCTGCTGTGGCTGTGGACGACCGGGCTGTGGCTGTGGGGTGTCAGAATGAGCGGCGTGGGTGCACTGCCTCTGAGGTGGCGCAGAGGTTGGGACAGCAAAAAAAAAAAAAAAAAAAAGCAAGGTGTGACAGCAGCAGTGTGGTAACAGCCTCATGGCAGTAGTTACTTTTCAGGGTATAAAGGCCAGGCCAGACCAGCTAATGTAGGGCTGCCCCCTGAAACCATGCCTAAACCCGGCATGATGGCAGTCTATAGTTCAGATAGTTCAGACTTGGCTGTTTTGTTTTTTTAATGACTTGATGCCAATTTTCTTTGTTCTTTAATGTTGTTTCAAAGTTGCAAAGTCTCACTTGCCCTGATGTGAGAGAAATGATGCACCTTACTGGGATGACATGTGTATGGTGAGCATACACTGTAAAATGTTTCAGTGATGCACAGTTTATCATGGATTCAGTTTCACATTGTTTCCAGTGGTGAAAATCTTATCACACTTTACCGCACACTCCATGAAAACACTGTTCAGAGATGTTCCATCTGATGTGATTTTTGGTTTCCTGAAATTGTGCTTTGTCCTAAGTCTGATCTATGCACTCTGTATTCATCAATATTCTATGATAGATCAAGGAATGGCTAATGAGACTTCTAATCCAGAGATACTGTATGGATTTGTGTACTCTAAATGAGTCTCTAATGTAATAATTTGCAGAGATGAGAGCTGTTTCAAGGCAGAAGGGTAATCTCATTCTCTTGGTTTACAGTGAGACTGCTGATGTCAAAGCTGCAGCTGACCTCATCTGGGCAGCGTCTTCAGACAGCAAGATCCAGTCTTAAAAGAGCATGCTTCCTTCTACTATCTTGTGAGTAGATGTTTGTGTTAGAGGGAGGGAGTTACGTTGTATATTGATGGCATGAATGTGAAACTAATCTGCCCTTTTTGGGGAGGAAGGGGAGGGGATATAAAGGGACACAAGGGGAATGGGAAGAGGGGGAGGACACAAGGTACACTGCAAAATGCCATAGCATCATGTGTAATGCTCATTAGCAATGGTGTGAAAGTAATCTTTTATTTGGATGTCGAAGTATGTGTATCTGTTGAGCGTACATTTGTTAATGATTTTATTGGTGTGAAATCTATCACTAATTAAATTTCATATCTTTTCAGCGGTGAAACTCCATCAGAAGGGATGAAAATGTGGAACAGTTGGGGACACTGATGTTGGTTAGTATCTCCGTGTGCGTGTGTCTAAGTGTGCTGTAAATCTTTTGTGATGCGACTTTTACATCAGGTGTGCCGCACACACACACACATACACACACACATACAATTGCATGTAGGCATGTTTGTAAGTAATAATTTGCAATTTAAAGTTAATGTACAACAGATGGACAAATAATTGAAGAATGAAGTAGTCTTGAAAGGTAAATGAAAGAGAGAGAGAGAGAGAGAAAAATGCAACGATTACAATCATATGAGAATGGAGGAGAAACATAACAATGGGTGGAAAGGTGCAGGGCCAGAACAAGGTTACACCTAAGTTGAAGACAAGGGGGTCGAGAAGGATATCATGCAAAACATCCTTTCACCTTCTCTTGTCTCCATGTCCCCCCCCCCCCCCCCCCCTTTTTTTTTTTCTCTTTTCTCCTTTTCTTCCCCCTCTCTCTAGGAAAGACATAAAACATATAAATGAAATACATACCTACCAGCTTCAACATGACCATATCCATGCTATGAATATGCCAATTCTTCTGTTATAAGATATTGTTTGCCACTTAAAAGGTTCAAAGACTTATTATGATATACTGATTGATAATCAGTTGAGAGCTCTGTGCTGTGGCAAGTTGGACATCAAACTTTCACAAGCTCATGACTGGAATTCATGCTTTTTTTTTATGTACATAAGATTACACATGTAAAACTGAAGTGGTTTCAGCTGAGAACAGTGCACAGGTGTTTAGGTACAAATGTTATTTTGAAAGAAAAATCGGAGTTACTGATAATGATAAACGCAGTTTTTGCGGATTATTTAAAGATTCTATTGACCATATGTTTTGGAAATGCACTCATGTCAAATGTTTTGGAGTAGGTTAATTGATTTAGTAATAGAGAAATGCACTCATGCACAAAATACACGCCTAATAGAGTCTGTTATACTTTTAGGTTTCAACATAACAATCGCAATTAATTACATTTTTTTACTTCATTATTCTTCTAGCAAAACTTAACATACATAAGTGTAAGTTAGAAGGAAGTCTTAGAAGGAAGTTGTAGCAGTTTTCTTGAAAATGTTGATGTATAGACATAGAATTGAAAAATATAACTCATACTTAACCATGAACCACTTGGATTTTCATGCCAGATGGCTTGCTTATGAAGCTTTGATTTCTAATACCTAGTTGCAAAGTGAAACGACTGCAGGCGGAAGGAAATCTAAACAAATCTTAATAAATGTCAGCGAATCACCCAGAGAAACGTGGACAAACAAGTCACAAGACAAACCACAACGCGTTTCGACCTCTTAGGTCTTCTTCAGGTGCAACAAACATGAAACAAATAACGAAAATGCACCTAGCTTTGATCGCTTCTGTGTTCAGCGCAAGAAAGAAGGCGTTCTGGGCGGTTCGCTGACATTTATTAAGATTTTTTTCTAATACCTAGTTGCTTTAGTTACTGTCTCTGGAACATGTCTTTTCAGCATTAATATATAAATGAGTATGATGCATAATATAACAACATTTACTAGACTAATCGTATCATCTTTTTTCCTTTTTTTTTTTCTTTTTGCTGAGGATATCACATGTGGCTCTTGTATGCTGCTGAAATATTTATGTATAGTGTACTTAAGAAGTAATGTACCTTATGATAATAACATATATTATCTTCGCTTGCTGTGATCCAACCCATTCTGTCTTTCTGTTTCTTTGCTTCTCTGTTCGTCTGTCTGTCTGTCTGTCTGCCTGTCTGCCTTTCCTTTATTATCTGTGTATGCATGCGGATTTATCTTGCAATATATGTACATTTTTTTTTCATCAAACACATGTATACATCTCTTCTGGATAGTAATATTAGAACAATATGATGTATACATGTTTATGTATATTTCTTATAGCATTGTCAATAAGCAACCATGTTTTTTTTTTTTTTATGCGTAGACAATGCCATACTGAAACACACACACACACACTCTGCCCCCCCCCCCCCCTCTCTCTCTCTCTTTTCTCACTCTCTCTCTCTCCTACTCTCTCTCTCTCCTACTCTCTCTCTCTCTTTTTTTCATGTGTGTGTGTTTTGGCTCTTTGTGTATGTTTGTTTGTTTTTCTTGTTTTATACCTAACTTTTAGTTATGAATGTTGCTGTTTATTTCTTTTTGTTGTTGTTTGGCTTCTTTTTATGTATGTGTGTGGGTTTTTTTTTCTCTCTCTCTGTATGTGAAATAAGAATAAAAACAAATCAAAATGTTGAAAAAAAAAAAAAAAGAAAAAGAAGTAACAACTCCCTCTGTAAAATGGTTTTCTAGATGTCCTCATCTGCTTACTTCACACTTCATAGTGCAGCCTCTCAGCACACTCTTGTTCATCAAAGCGAAAGAAAGGAAAACTGACAGTTCTTATTTTGTTATTTTGCAGGGAGGCTGCAGATATGTCTGGTGCTGATGTGAAAGCTGAGACAAGATGTGTGGCTGGACTGCTGCCCCTTCTGATGAAACTTTTGTTTGATATTGGCATTTATCCTGACAGTGGAAAGAATCCATGATTTTATATTTATTTAAGAGGGGTGAGATGGAGCATTTATTTTCAGTGCCCTCCGGGTTTGCAACCTTGCCATGGTCAGAGGGCTTGCATGGTCCCGGGATCCCTTAAGCTTTGCTGGCAGGGGCATCAGTACTTTAAGATAGGCTAGTTTTTGAGAATGCTTCTAGGCCTGAAAAGTCAGGTTGCTGTCTGGCCTGAGCACAATGTGGAAAGGAGTTGATGCCCCAGCTAGGGCCTTCCATGTTAGATAGGCTAAGGGTGAGGACCCTGACTAATAGCAACCTGCCTTTTTCCTTTTCTTGTCTTCTGCCTTTCTTATTTGGCTCTTTTCTTTCTTTGTCTCCCCTTCAAGTCTTCTCTTCCACATTCCTTTTCTCTCTGTGGTCTTCTCTAGATCTGCTGCATTTGCCGTGTGGTGCAACCTGTGATGGAGGGGAATGAGATCCTGGTGATTGAGAGGGCCAGCGCCCTCAACACATCACTTTGGCTCGGACCTCTCCTAGACAGGAGGTACACTCTTGCTGGGGTGTATAATCGGCTCCCCCTTCATGGGGCTGGGTCAAGACAGGCAGTTCTCTGACTGGCCAAGGTAGCCCCTGCAGTGCTCGGCGCGCTCTGCTGCTGGAGTTGAGCATGATCAGGGGGGATAGGGTTAGGCGCTCTGTTTGTCGTATATCTCTCCTAAAGCCTGGAAGTACAGTGACATCTTGGCCTTGGCCCTTTAGTTGGACACCATGGTGGGTGGGTAAGGGAGAGATGAAATTTCAAACAATAAAAAAAAATGAAGAGACAAAAGTTGACTGCAGGGTTTGTGGTGAAAACGAAAAAAATAATAAAGTTTATAAAAACCTTTTGGTGGTAGTCGAACCCTTTGGAAGGTAGAGACTGACATTTCAAGCCATAGGCCTGTTGTCAAATTGAAGAGAAGAGGACAGTGTAGACAGGGAAGCCCATGTGAAATATGGCTTCTTCGCCAAAAATTCTACCCCCCCCAAAAAACAAAAAGTCATTTTGAGAACGATGTCGCAGGAGTCTAATCTTGACTCTTGATTCAGAAAAGGAAACGAGGAAAACCACTGGATTTTGGACCTCTCGGCTGATTGTGGAGAGTGCAGACCACGACAAACCAGTTTCTACGTTAAGCCCGTTTGCCATTCAGAAGGGCTTCCATGGTATTGCAGGAGACCCACAGTCCATAAAACGACTAAGGAACGGAACCTTCCTCATCCAGTGCAGATGTAAGAGACAGTCAGAGCAGCTGCTGAAAGCTACCAAGCTGGTAGACAGAGAGATCTTGGTGACTCCCCATAAACAGCTGAATTCCTCCAAGGGAGTCATTCGATGTCCAGATCTCAGAGGCGTCTCGGAGGCGGAGATCAAGGCAGAACTAGCATCCCAAGGTGTAATAGAGTTGCATAGGGTGACAGTCCATAAAGGTGCAGCAAGAGTGCCCACCAACACCCTCTTTCTGACATTCTGCTCCCGCTTGTTACCTCAAGTCATAAAAGTGGGCTACTAGAATGTCAGTGTGCAACTACATATTCCGTCACGGATGCAGTACTTCAAATGCCAGAAGTTTGGACATGTCAGAGATCACTGTTCTGGGGAGGAGGTGTGTGACGTTTGCTGCAAGGCAACCCATGATGGGCTGTGTCAAGATCCGGCTCATTGTGCAAACTGCGGTGGCGACCACCCCTCCTCTTCACACAACTGTCCAATTTGGATTCAGGAGTCCAATATTCAAAAGGTCGAAACGGAAAAGAAAATCTTTTTTGAAGCTCCTAAGCAGGTCGTTGGCAGTCAGACATCAACAGGTTCTTCATATGCTTCAGCTGTGAAGAAAGTTTCAACACGTTCTGTCTGCTGCCAAACTGATGAGTTTATTTTCACGAAAACATTGCAAAGGAAAATGCCAAACCCCAGTGGAGGCAGGTCCACCACCTCTCAACCCAAAGTGGATGCCTCTGATGGAGGCAATAAATCCACCATCCCTCAGACTGTCCAGCAGTCTGCTCCATCTGCTGCTGGGCAGAGTAAAAAGCCAGCCCTTCCACCTCGAACTTTCGTGAGCGGTGCGGTCAAGGGAGAACAACCAAGTGTGGAGATGGTGGAGATGAAGAAACCTCCACCGTCTCCAAAACCAAAGCCATCTTCACCTGCAGGCAAGTCTGTCAGAAGGTCTGGAGAAGAAAACAATCCTGACCAACTCAAAAAACAAATACGCTCCATTGGATGTAGACAATGACTTGAAGATGAACTGTTTTCTTTCCTATTCATCCTCTGCACCATGGACAGTAAAATAATTCATTGGAATATCCATGGCTTAAATTCAAACTTTTAGGAGCTGCAGCTTTGTGTCAAACTCTAAAATCTTATGTAGTAGTTCTTCAGGAAACAAAATTCAAAGCCAGAAGACCTTCACTCATTCTGGCTTCAGTATTCTTTCCAAACCTGCTAACCACCCACATTGGGTTTAACGGGCGGTGTTGCCCTTCTTATACACAAAAAAACTTTGCTGTTTAGTCCTGTTGCTCTGACTACTCCCCCTTCAGGCAGTAGCTGTGGGAGTCACTCTCCATCAAACTGTTACAATTGCTCTCACTCTATCTGCCATCGTCTGTCCCGGTTTGTTGTCAGGACCTTGTCAGTCTGACTGGAGAACTTCCTCGACCTTTTTTGCTGTTGGGTGATTTTAGTGGACACAGTCCTCTTTAGGGTAGTGTGAAATTGTCATCCAGAGGTCTGCTTCTTGAAGATGTCCTTTCAGACTTTGTGTTGTCTGAATGATGGATCTCCAGCTCTTCCTCAGGTTCACTTTTATGTTAAGATTTGTTGATATGTGACCCCTCACTCGTCCTGGACTATGAGTGGTCTGTCCATGATGATCAGCATGGAAGTGACCATTTTCCTGTTCTATTAAAACCCATATTAACTGAAAACGCCTCTGTTTCACAACATCTTTATTATCAGAAGGCTATTTTGAATCTTTTTGCTGCCAGTATTTCAAAAGAATTCCAGGAAATTTACATCTTCAGAGTCCAACCCTGCGGAATCTGTAACCAATACTGTGATGAACTGTGCTAAAACTTGTATTCCAATGTTTTCTGACAAACTCCAACTGCCCAAAACACCTTGGTTTAATTCTGACTGCCAACAATCT
The DNA here is from genome assembly GCA_016801955.1 of Conus betulinus. Taxonomy (NCBI): domain Eukaryota; kingdom Metazoa; phylum Mollusca; class Gastropoda; order Neogastropoda; family Conidae; genus Conus; species Conus betulinus. The sequence goes on from JADBJO010006083.1 coordinate 12,063, forward strand.
CAAAAATACGCAAACGGGGTCAGCATCAGGTATTCCAAAGACCTTCAGGTCCCAGTGCTTGAGCCCATCAAATACTCCGTGCCAAAATGAGACACTTTCAAACTCAGTAAACATCTGTCTTGGAGAAACTTCTGCTCCAGGCTGACATCGAAAACTTCCAAGAAAAAAAGTCGTCTGGAATATCATCAGAAAAATAAAAGGGAAGAACACCAACCCTTCAATTTATCATCTGAAACTTGCTGATGCTCTGATAACTTACAAACAAGCTGTTGCCAGTCTGCTGGCCTCCACCATTCAACAGAACTCCTCATCTGCAAATAAATCTGCAGCCTTTTTAAGAAACAAACAACTCGGAGAGAAATTTTCATACAATTTCACATCAGACAACTCTGAAGCCTGCAATCTTCCTTTTTCAATCGATGAACTGAAATCAGCTTCGCAAACCTGCAACGATTCTGCCCCCGGTCTGGATGATATTCATTATCAGGTTTGAAACATCTCCCGGAAAGCTGATCATTCCAGTCCCTAAGCCTGGAAGGACCAAACCAACCCTTTGAACTATCGTCCAATAGATCTGACCAGCTGCCTCTGTTAGCAAATGGAAAAGATGGTCAACCCCCATCTGATGTGGAAACTGGAAACCAATGGCCTTCTAGCCAGTGAACAGTGCGGGTTCCAGAAGTACCACTTGACAGTTGACCATTTAGTCTGTCTGGAAACCACCATCCGCAACGCCTTCGTCAATAAGCAGCATGTGGTCGCTGTCTTTTTTTTACCTAGATAAAGCGTATGACACCACTTGCTAATCTTGGTTTTTGTGGTCATCTTATCTCTGTTTATTCAAAACTTTGTGGCTGATTGGCAGTTCCAGGTGCGTATTGGCACCACGCTGTCTGACATCCATAGGCAGGAGTTGGGTGTACCTCAAGGGAGCATCCTTTCTCCTACCCTTTTCAGCATCAAAATCAACCTTGTAAAATCGGTAGACCAGGGTTCAGAGTCCATTCTGTTCGTTGATGACTTCATGCTGTACACAGCTGGAGTTTATTACGCCAGCATACAGCCTAGACTCCAACTTTGTGTCAACAGGATCCAACAGTGGGCCAAGGAAAATGGGTTTACTTTCTCAAGTACCAAAACTCAGTCAATCCATTTTCACAATTTTTTGCTGATCCTGAAATTCGTCTGGACAAGTCCACCATTTCAACTGGAAAAAAAAGCCAAATTTCTGGGCGTTATTTTTGATCAAAAACTGAACTTTAAAAGTCATATCCAACACTTAAAAAACTGCATGTGAGAAAGCTCTGAACATTCTGCAAGTTGTGGAGCACACAGATTGGGGCACTGACAGGAAAACTCTCCTCAATCTTTACAGGGCTCTTGTCCGCTCTTAACTGGATTATGGGTGTGTAGTGTATGGCTCTGCTAGACCGTCCTACCTGAAAACTCTAGACCCTATCCATCATCAAGGGCTTCGATTGTGTCTCTGGGTGCGTTCCGAACCACACCTATGCTTGTATGCCGAGGCAGGAGAACCATCCCTCTCAAATTGCCGACTAAAACTTGCCTTGAATTACTGTCTGAGTCTCTCGTCTGAACCTCAAAACCCTGCATATAACTGTGTTTTCAACCCCAAATTCCAAAAGAAATTCAGTGACCATCCCAGTTCCTTTCCACCCTTGGGGATTTGTATTCTTCCCCATCTGAGCAAATCAGGTACAGACCTTAGAGTAGTTAATGATTTCTCCAAGTTTCTGATGACCCTCCATGGGCTTTCTTCACACCAGAGATCCGATTTGATTTTGCCTCATAGTGGAAAGATTCCACTAGATCCTTGGCATACAAGTCCCCTTTTGCTGAACTGTTTCCCAAGTTTCCATCTTTCAAAAGAATGTTCACTGACGGTTCCAAATCTGAGGAGGGAGTTGCCTCTGCTGTTTTGTGCAGTAGACCCCCTCAGAGATATACTGTACACATTTCCACTGACAACTCCAACTACGCTTTTGAGCTGACAGCCTTGGTGCTGGCACTTCAGATGATCTCCAAATTGAAACAGAAAGATTTCCTTATTTTGTCAGACTCTTTCTGCTTTGGAGGCCATTGCCGGACGTAATCTTAAGCACCCTCAGCTACTGAAAGTTTTTTTAACTGTACACCTCCCTAAAAATCAAACGGACACAACGTAGTGTTTGCTTGGGTTCCCAGCCATGTGGGTCTTCGAGGCAATGAGATGGTTGACCAGCTTGCCAAGAATGCTACAAGGCAAAAGTTGATCAGGTTGTCTATTCCTCACACTGATCTGAATCCCAAAACACAGACCTATGTCAAAGACCTCTAGCAAGAGGTATGGACCTTGCAGACGATAACAAACTGTATAAAATCTGTCCAAACCTGAACAAGTTTTTACCATGTTTGAGAGGTGGCTGTAAAGAAGAAAGTCCTGTGCCGCTTACACACAGGCTACTCGTTTTACACACCCATTCTAAACTTTTTAAAAGGTGAAAAAGCTCCATGGTATATTCCTTGTCACGTTCCACTCACAGTGAAAAACATATTCTTTTAGATTGTTGGGACTTGCACACTGTGAGACATAAACACTTTACAGCAGAGTCCATGAAAACCCTGTTCAGAGATGTCCCACCTGACGTGATCTTTGAGTTTCTAAGAGATTAACATTTTTCACAATCACCATCAACATCTGCACAAAATGTCTGAAGCACTTTGATGAAAGAAAGATTTATCAAAATTTACTGAAGACTGGTTGTGTAGTGTAATGATGGTTTTGCCATGTCAGTCAGCTGCACCTTTTTCTTTTGTTTTTCTTTCACCTGGCCATGCAGCAGCAGTTCAACAAGCTAGGATTGTCACATATGAACCTACATATTGGTGTACATCATGTTTGCAGTCATCGTGTGCCATGGTGCAGATCTGGTTAAGCATGCGTGTGTTGCAGGATGGGGGGCAGGGGGCAAGTGCATGTGTGTGTGCCTGTGAACGTGCATGTTTATGTGCATGTGTCTTCGACATGTTGAAAAGAAAAGGAAAACATCAAAATGACAGGACATTTTGAATGTTAAATAGCTGAGTTTGCAGGGAGATCTAATATGGATCTGAAACTATGTGCATTGCTGTTTGTTATATTGCCTGTCTGCTAGAGCGAAAAAGAGTGACTTGTTTTGATGGTTATGTGTATCATTGAAATGCATGGCCATGTGTACATTGTGACAGCCAACAAACCAGTGTCAGCATACAAATGTGACTGCTGCAACAGAGAGACTGCCACTCTCGCATCGGTCTGTAAAGCCACAGGTGAAGCTGCTTGGGTCGAGCAGACAGCCCGGGCAGATGGCTAAATCTTAGGTCAGACATATTCAATCCATGGTCAGCTATGACAAATGGAGACCTACTGCTACTGTGTACATTATGTGCTGATCAAATATTGATTGGAAAATAAAAAGCCAAGGTGTGACAGAGCAGTGTGGTAACAGCCTCATGGCAATAGTTACTTTTCAGGGTATTAAGGCCAGGCCAGGCCAGACCAATGTAGCAGCTAATGTAGCACTGCCCTCTGAAACCATGCCCAAACCCGGCATGATGGCAGTCTATAGTTCAGATAGTTCAGACTTCGCTGTTTTGTTTTTATTGATGACTTGATGCCAGATTTTTTTCTTTTAATTTTAAAATCAATGTTGTTTCAAGGTTGCAGGTCTCACTTGCCCTGATGTGAGAGAAATGATGCATCTTACTGGGATGACGTGTGTGGTGAGCATACACTGTAAAATGTTTTCAGTGATGTGCAGTTTATCATGGATTCAGTTTCACTTTGTTTCCAGTGGTGAAAATCTTATCACACTTTACCGCACACTCCATGAAATCACTGTTCAGAGATGTTCCTGAAATTCTGCTTTGTCCAAAGTCTGATCGATATACTCTATATTCATTATTTTTCTATTATAGATCAAGGAATGGCTTGTGAGACTTCTGATCCAGAGATACTGTATGGATATTTGTACTCTAAATGAATCTCTAATGTAATAATTTGCAGAGATGAGAGCTGTTTAAGGCCAAAGGGTAATCTCGTTCTTGGTTTACAGTGAGACTGCTGATGTCGAAGCTGCAGCTGACCTCATCTGGGCAGCGTCTTCAGACAGCAAGATCCAGTCTTAAAAGAGCATGCTTCCTTCTACTATCTTGTGAGTAGATGTTTGTGTAGAGGGAGGGAGTTATGTTATACATTGATGGCATGAACGTGAAACTAATCTGCCCTTTTTGGGGAGGAAGGGGAGGGGATAAAGGGGACACAAGGGGAATGGGAAGAGGGGGAGGACACACGGCACACTGCAAAATGCTAATGCTCATTAGCAATGGTGTGAAAGTGATCTTTTATTTGGATGTCGAAGCATGTGTATATGTTGAGCATACATTTGTTGATGATTTCACTGGTGTGAAATTTATCACTAATTAAATTTCATATCTTTTCAGTGGCGAAACTTCATCAGAACGGATGAAAATGTGGAAAAGTTGTGGACACTGATGTTGGTTAGTATCTCCGTGTGTGTGTCTCTAAGTGTGTTGTAAATCTTTTGTGATGTGACTTTAGATCAGGTGTGCTGCTGTAGCAATGTAGCGCAGCCAGTTTGTCTCTGACAGAAGCTGTGAATGATAAAACCTAAGTGTTTGATTGTGTGTCTCTGACCAAAGCTGTGAATAATAATAACCAAGTGTATTGATTGTGTCAGAAATTGTTTACAATCATTGCATTACGTAATGGCCATTCATTCTCTTACAGTTTGACGTGCACTTTGATACTTAGTACCAACTTACTCTGTACGTGTGCATTTTTCTATATTTTGCTTTTTACAAGATGTTTTGTTTTAATAATAATATTGAAAATCATGTTGTTTCAAAATTATTCGATGAAGGCACATTGGGATGTACTTAGGAATAAATAAAATTCCTTTTGTATGTATGATATGCATGTCCTAAGATTCCCATTTGACATGATCTGTATGTGTCATTTTGATACAATGGTTGAAGAGATGGCTTGTGAGTTTTATGGTATATTTGTGTGTGCATGTGTATATGGGGAGGGAGGGTGGCGGTATGTTTTACACATTATGGTCATAACAGTGGAATTTACCAGCTTTATTTGTGTGGAGTGAAAGGGGGGGGGGGGGGGGGGGGTATCAGTTATTTCCATGTAAAGTTGTAACAAGGGAGGTAACAAGAAGTAATCACTCTGTAAAATTGTTTTCTAGATGTCCTCGTCCGCTTACTCCACACTTCATAGTGCAGCCTCTCAGCACACTCTTGTTCATCAAAGCTAAAGGAAGGAAAACTGACAGTTCTTATTTTGCTGTTGTTTTGCAGGGAGGCTGCAGATCTGTCTGGTGCTGATGTGAAAGCTGAGACAGGATGTGTGGCTGGACTGCTGCCTCTTCTGATGAAACTTTTGTTTGATATTGGCATTTATCCTGACAGCAGGAAAGAATCCATAATTTTACATTTATTTAAGAGGGGCATGATTGTTAATGTTATATTTTTAATGCAAATATTTTAGAGCATTTCTTTCAGTAATATTTGTAGCAAACTTCACGTAACTGGTGGTGAAAAGATTACAAAATACTTTTGTAACCTGGAAAAAAATTATATTAATAAACAAATAACAAAAATTATTGAAAATGATCATGAACTGATTGTGGATCTAGACAAAATAAGTTCTGAAGTGAACAACTTTTATACACTGCTTTATAAAAATGATAAAAAATACTGAACATAGTGCAATAAAGGACTTAATGAAAGAAAATACCACAGTTGTCATTAGAAGAACAAAACCTGTTGGAAGGTGAAATAATTTTGGAGGAGGAGGCAGGATGCACCAAGAAAGAAATGCAAAATGGAAAAAAGTCCTGAACCGATGGCTTTGGAGCTGAATTCTTCAATTTTTTTTTTTTTTTTTGTTTTTTTTTAACAATTAGGTCCCATTGGAGTTAGAGTGCTTAATGAAACTTCTAGAAATGGTGAACTGTCAATAACTCAGAGAGAGGGTTTGATAATATGTATCCCAAAAGCAGGTAAATCAAAAGAATTTCTAAGTAACTGGAGACTGATTTCTCTTTGAAATGTTATATACAAAATAGGATCTCCCTGTATTTAAAAGCAGAATTAAGAAAGCTTTACCAAAATTGATTGATGAAAACCAAACAGGATTTATTGCTGATAGATATATATAGTGACAGTGTAAGACTGATATATGATTTAACCCTTTCACCACCAGACATTCTATTTTGCATAAATCCCCATCGCCAGCCATTTAAAAAAAACTCTCTATTTTATCCCAGCATATGTGAAACACGGAGATCTCTGGAACTTAACAACCAATTCTCATGTTTTTTTTTGTTTTTTTTGTTGTTGTAAAATGGAGGTGATACACTGCACTTTAATAACAACATGTTAGTAATGGTTAGTTAACAACAACTTCAAATTTTTTAGTAATTTCAAGTGTAAAAAAAAATGCAAAGTAAAAAAAATGAATGTTATGTTTCTTCTCAACATAAAAAATGAAGAAGCACGCTAACAAACACTCCACAAGGGAAAAAAAATACTCCAATCACAACTGAAGACCAGAAAGTATGGTATATCCAGCAGAAAAATGGAAGAAACAGCCATAAATCCAGCTATTCCAATAGCAGGGAACACACACACACACACACACACACACACATTCTTATGCCTAACTGGCACACATGTAAGAAAGAAAAAGGGAACACACACACACACACACACACACACACACATCCCCCTTTCACCGTCACTGTTGAAAGCAATATTTTTTCTATGAAAACAAAGTCATTCATATGCCTGTTGGTCTCTGAACTCTTAAGAGCCATTCAGTTGATCATAAATCCTACTCAAACACATCACTGCTGCTCACCTCTGACATGTGTCAGTCGGCCACGCCCCCTTCAACCTCGACCAGCAAGTGTCGGCCCACAGCATGTGTGTGAAGTTCGTTGCCTTAAGTCTTAGTTCGCTCCCTCACATAGTCAGTCAACAGTCAGCCACTGCTGGCTGGCTCAATGCCAAAGCACAAGGCACACATGGTAAGCCGGCATCTAGTCTGATCTTTCGTCAGCTCTCTCTCCCAACCACTTGGCTACGGTCCAACGCCTCGCGTTGCAATAATTCGGTCAAGCCCTCTCTATTGCATGTTTCCTCATGACTATCTGGGTCTTCTTCATCTGAATTAGGAACAGCTGACCGTCTATTCAATATTTACAGCACTTGATCTGTAGTAAATGTACGGCAAGGTCGAGTACGTAAAGTGCATAGTCATAGTCATAGTGAACGGGAAAAAAAAAAACTGAAAAAGTCGATAAAAAAACACTTAACTGAACAGTGCTCTGACAAAGCAAATGGCTGTGAACGCAGGCCAGACCGTCCCCCAACTATGACATTTATTGCTGGCTTTCTGTCTCATGAACTTGGATCATGAGAGTATCGGGAGTTAGGTAATCCTAGTTGGTCGCCTTTCGGCAACGTCGTCGGTGAGCCACGTCACCGAACGGCGACGTTCGCGGCATATGGTTGATGTACTATTTGGAATCCAAAACAGCCACCAAGTATGCTCCTGTGTTTAGATTTTGAAAAGGCATTCGATTCTGTTCACTGGAACTTTATGTTCAAAGCCTTAAAAGCTTATAGTTTTGGTAATGATATATGTTGATGGATTGAAACTTTTTTATAAAAATATTTAAGTCCACAGTTTTTGTTAATAGTCAGTGTATAGGATGGTTCAAAATTGAATGTGGCTGCAGGCAAGGGGATCCCATATCACCATATTTCTTCATCCTGTGTGTTGAGATAATGGCTATAATGATGATAAGAGAAGACAGACATAAAAGGAATCCATGTGGCTGCAGGCAAGAAGATCCCATATCACCATACCTCTTCATCCTGTGTGTTAAGATACTGGCTGTTATGATAAGTGAAGACAAAGACATAAAAGGAATCCATGACAATAATGTTGAGCACAGAATCTCCCAATATGAGGATGATATTCGACTGATGAATGAAAGAGATCAAATTCTTTTGAATAATCAATTCAAATAATAAATAAGTTTGCAAACGTCTCTTTATTGCATTTGAATATAGAAAAAAAACATGAGTAATATGGGTAGGAAGTAAAAAGTATTCAAAAGAAAAATTGATGCCATACCTAAACTTCACATGGAATCCAAAAATTTTAAGATACTGGGGGGTCTGGTTTACACAAAACTTAAAAGAATGTGAATCTAAAAACTATGCTTTAAAATCTTCTGAGGTTCAAATATTGTTTAAAATTAAATTTTGTCCAAAAGGTGCATCACACCACTTTTTTTTTTTTTTTTTTTTTTTTGCTGTCCCAACCTCTGCGCCACTTCAGAGGCAGTGCAGCCCCGCCGCTCATTCCGACACCCCGTCACAGCCACAGCCACGGTTGGCCCCCCCGCCGCACCCCTGGCACCAGCAATCCACAGAGAGCAGTCAATGTCAATGTCAAGTCGTCAAGAGGCAACCCACCGGAGGAGACACTGCACTGCTGCCGAGTCACGTCGGTGGTGTTCAGTGGCGCCTGTTCTGATCTAACGTACGCAGGGACGCCCTACTACTAAGCCCCCTACTGACGACAATAATTGCTTAGTCGTGGAGCCGGCATGAGTGAGCTCTCCCCCTCCGGAAGGCGCCACCACGTCCCTCCAACAACAGCCCCCATAGACTCGCCGATACCGGTGACCCAGACGGAACCAAACCAAGGCCACAGATGTGGAGAGGACATCGAAATTGAGGTCACCATGAGAGCAGGGCATGAAGGGCCACAGAATTTGAGACATTTTTTTTTTATGCTGATTGATGAGAATGAGGATGATTAAGATGATGCTACGGATTTCCATTTCGGTCTGAGACTACATGACAGGGCTGTACTCTACGCTTCCTTTCATAATATATCCCCCGGCGTCAACCAGGCCTGAGAGATACAGGTACCTTCAGTGTTGGTTAGGAAATTTGAGCAACACTCGGAGAAAACGCATCCATTAAGTGGATGAAACTCGACTGTGTGGTCCCAGTCTTCCCAACTGAGTCCGCAGCAAACAACTCTGGGTAGGAGCCAGTCGGGGCAGAAAAACCCACATGACTCTGATGGGATTCGAACCCACGTAACCCACGTTAGGCAAAATCTCATCCAAAACTTTGTTAAAAAATCTTTCCACTGTAAAATCTCAGATCCGATGAAAAATGTTAACTTTCATGGACTCTGCTGTAAAATGTTTGTGTCTCACATCGTGCAAATCCCAACACTCTAAAAGAATATGTTTCATTGTGAGGGGCACATGACACGGAATGCACCAAGGAGCTTCTTCACTCTTTAAAAGGTAGGAATGGGTAAAATACGAATGGCCGGTGTGCAGCCGGCACAGAACTGTTTCTTCTTTACGACCACCAGACGAAGACGGGAGGAACTCCTTTAGGTTTGGACGGATCTGAAAGAGTTTGTTATCCGTCTGTGTATTCCAATCCTCCTGCCAGAGGTCTTTTACATAATCGTTAATTTTGGGTTTCAGATCCGAGCAGGGGAGGTGTGTTTGACAGTTTCTCTCTGTGTGGCATTCTTGGCCAAACGATCCACCATTTCGTTCCCTCCGATGCCAACATGACCGGGAACCCAAGCCAGAAGAATGTTGTAACCCTCCGCTGTCAACTTGGTAAAAAGGTCAAAAAAAAGTGTAAAAGTTCGGGGTGCTGAAGGTTGCGGCCAGATATAGCCTCCAAAGCCGACAGCGAGTCCGACAAAACCAGAAAGTCCCTCTTTGGAGACTGGGAGATTATTCTTAGTGCCAGAACCAGAGCTGTAAGTTCAGCAGAGTAGAAGCGTCTGAAGGAATATGTTCTAACAGTATTTGAGAAGGAGCACCAGGGCAGTAGGCTGCACAGGCCACTCCATCTTCAGACTTGGAACCGTCAGTGAAAATTTTCTGATAGGATGGGAGTTTTGAACTCAGCTCTCAGCATACAAACGCCTTGTATGCCAGAGAGCTGGTGGACTCTTTGCGAAAAGCTGCAAGATCAAAACGAATGTCTGGTGTGAAAAAGGTCCACGGAGGCTCATCTGGAAACTTGGAAAAATCAGACACAACTCCTAGGTCTAGACCTGCATTCCGTGCGTGAGGCTGCATACATACGAAGGCCAAACGGCCAAACGACGGAATACAGGTAGGGTTGTTTTCGAATTTGTTTTGGAACTGAGGGTCAAAGACACAGTCATAGGCAGGGTTTTCTGGTTCAGAGAACAGTCTGATATAGTAGTTCAAAGATAGTTTCAACCTGCGGTTGGACAGTGAGGGTTCACCTGCCTCTGCGTACAGGCTGTACACAGGGGTGGTGCGGAATGCTCCAAGACATAGACGAAGCCCTTGATGGTGGATAGGGTCTAAGAGTTTGAGGTAAGACGGTCTTGCAGAGCCACACAGCACAACCATAGTCCAGTTTGGAACGGACCAGGGCTCTGTAGAGGTGCAGCAAAGTTTTCTTATCAGCGCCCCAGTCAGTGTGTGCTACGACCCGCAGAATATTCAGAGCTTTCTGGCAAGAAGTTTTGAGGTTTTTAATATGGCTGAGAAAGTTCAGTTTTTGATCAAAAAACCCCCCCAAATTTCGCTTCCTTAACAGCTGGAATGGTGGTCTTATCCAGAAGAATTTCAGGATCCAAAAAATTGACGAAAATTGTGAAAATGGATTGACTGGGTTTTTGTACGTGAAAAGGTAAACCCGTTGTCCTCGGCCCACTGTTGAATCCTGTTGACACAAAGTTGGAGTCGCCGCTGTACGCTGGCGTAAGAAGCTCCAACTGCGTACAGCGCGAAGTCGTCAACGAACAAAGAAGACTCAGAGCCCTGGCTTACCGATTTCACAATGTCATTGATCTTAATGCTGAAAAGGGCAGGAGAAAGGATGCTCCCCTGAGGCACACCCAACTCCTGCAACTGTCGAGTGGTACTTGCGGAACCCGCACTGTTCACTGGCCAAAAGGCCGTCGGTTTCCAGCTTCCCACATCAGACGGGAGTTGACCATCTTTTCCATCAGAGACAACTAAACAATTTGTACTTCTCATTAAGTAGACCAGAATGAAATGGTAGTATGAATACTCTGCAACAAGGAGACTAGAATGAAAATGGTAATATGAATAAAAAAATTGTCACGTTTCCCTGTAGCAAATAGACTAGAATGAAATATTAATAGGAGTAAGACAAATATTGTTGTGCTTTCCTGCAGCAAGCAGACTAGCATGAAATGTAGCCAGGTGCTGCAATGTGCACATATCTCTTGGTGACCCGTAGCAGACGAAATGTTTTGTTAGAAAGTTACCTTCCCCTTCCCTCCCTCCCTTGATTGATGACTATTGATTACTTTGTGTAAACTGCTTAAAGTGTCTCATAACCTATATCATTATCATACAGACACCACCAAGTCACAAAAATTAATGTATTTTAATTCACCACAACTATACTGGACCTGAAAGCCCATATTTTCCTCTAAACTTTTATTTCGCACAATTAAGTTTGGTGCTTTTTTTTATCCTCTGCCAGCCAACCTTGAATATTTCTTTATTTTGCACCAAGTATGAGAAACACTTGAGAATCCAAAAAAAGTACTCAAACAGCAAGGTCCACAAACTCTCATACATCGCATGCCTAGGAGATTTTCCTCCCAAGCTTGCAAATGTCCGAAATAACATGATGCCAACCTCTCTTGAACAGTCGCCGCCTTCGCTTCACTCTTCTTCATTCTCGCAGTTTTGGCTAAACTGTCGGTCTACAAAATTCAGACTTTCCGACCTAAATCTTGATGACTCCATTTCTATGACAAATAGAACTGACATGAATGAAAACTATTATCCAGTAGTCTGTTTCCACATCATATTTTTTTAATCAAAATTCACATCAAAAGCTCATGTCCACAGCCGGGTGAGGAGGAAAGCGAGTTGCATTTTGTATCAATTTTCAAAGACAAAGTTTTGCGCTTGGACAGTCTTGGACAATCAAATTTGCATGTGTGAAAAGAGTGCATTGTCTGCTGTTCATTCATTATCAAGATATTTCATACTCTTTGGTATTTATTATTGCAATGGGGAAAACTACAGCACAGACTTGTTAAAAGTGGATTCATTCTCTGACTTTAAATGTCAGTGATTTAATACCAAAAAAGAAGAAAAAAAATTAGTAACAGTGACATGCGTTATTTTATTCCTTGGGTTCTGAGGGTTTCATCAATAGTAAATTATGTTTGAATGTTTTCAATGGACGGCAAGCTAGACAGCACAGAAAGCACAAATTTCTGTCGGTTCCAGCCTCGCTTTGCCCATTTTGTCTCTGGCACTGTGTTGCTGGCTTCATGGTCCAAATATCTGATTATCTATCTATCTATAATTATATATATATGTATAGATAGATATATATATGTGTGTGTGTGTGTGTGTGTGTGTGTGTGTACAGGGTTCATACAGGTCTTAAAAAGACTGGAAATTTGAACAGATCTGTCTGTCTTCCTCAAATTTTGAACCGTCAGTATTCCATGGTGGAAATTTTTTTAGTATTCCATGACAAAAGAAAAAGTATTTTTCTTACCTTGAACTCTACTATGGATCTCATATGTGACCAACTCCCACAAAATGAAAGAAAAGTCGAATTTTGAACTTATTAAGATATGTATGTCAACAGAAAGAGGAGAAAATGACCTTTCCAGTGATATATAAAGAATTTTCTGTATGTTAAAAAATGAAAAAGTTATGACCAATGAAAGTGTCCCATTAACACGGTAGCCATTTATGAAAAATGGCTTTAAAGTTTCCCTACTTTCTCCAACCATTTTTCCTTAGCAACCAAGGTTTAATTTTGCTATAAACTTATGAAAAGGTGGGAAACCATCAAAGTAATCATTGCAAGCACTTTAATAATTGATTTTATCCCCATTCAGATATATATTGGTGTGTATTTAATGGCTGTTCAGAGTGCTGAAAAATGAAAAATCTTAGCACAGATACACTGATCACAATTGATTGAATTAATATGTATTTTCTAGTTTTCATTTTTCCCACCTTTAAGAAAAAAAAAATTGGGTTCTTGAGGGGGAAAAGGTAGCTCTCTTGCACTGTGCGTTAACACATACCGGACTCGCAATTCATGACATCCTATGATAAAAATAGCATATACTCATAATTAAAACAACATGCCTTATCAGAAACAAAATGCTTGTGCATTATTCTTTCTTTTTCCTTTTCAGTTCCAAGGAAAGGGCATGCCAAATCTCTCTTGTACTATCACACATGCATGCACGCACTCGCGCATGCACGCACACACACATGCACGCATGCACACACACGCACACACACACACACACACACTGTATCCCAACATTCAAAACCAATGCTCCCTCTCCTCTCCACAAACATGCACACACACATAGATCTAATAGATCTGTCATCAGCAGCTGGAATGTACTTGATATGCATGCAGTTACAGGAAAACTGTTCTGCCATTTGTAGATCTCGTAGAGGCTGCCCATTGCAGTTCATACCCGACAGATCAGCACTTTCTTCAATTTGACAACTGACTCCTCATTTTCTTTTCCATCTTTGATTTCGAGTCCAACAGGCTGAGACTGACACAAGCTGGTCAAAGTCAATGGGGAAATTCCTTCATCAGCTTCGCTGTCAGTTTCTTCATCGAAATCTAAATCAAGATTCCTTTTCATTGCTATTGCTGGTGGCAAAATATTTGTTTATAAAGCCACTAATTTCTTGGCCTTCATAGTTGAAAATATTTCCTGATTTTGATGAATTTAAGACGTCACAATTCATCGATCCATGATGATGATTTTTTGAGTGAAGCGATGACAAAAGCAAAACACAGTAGATTCCATTGAGCTGTGGCAGCGTCTCTGCTGTTAAACAGCTGAGTTACTAAGGCCATTTCGGTATTTGATTGCTGATTGGATGGAAGACTTTCTTTAATGTACGACTTTGAATGCCTCCTAAAGGCCTTCTGATTGGTCTGTTTAAGAAAATTGTGTACAGATTCTTAAAATAGGCCTACTGAGCTTTCGAATGATGTGCAACATGCCAGGGACTCTGGAAGGGATGTGCACTCAATTATCTGTTGAAAATGAGTAACTTTTCACTATCAGTGCTGCTCAAAATCGATGACACGGAGTGAAAAAAATTCATTTAATCACATTTCTAGCTTAATTTAGGTTAAATCAGTGAAACATAATATGCTTTAATAGTTTTCCTATATGTTGGTGCAAAAATCTCGTTCTACCCCAAAATGACCCTCGCCACTCTGTTACCCGCAGTGGCAATCGGCCCTGTGCAACTTGTCCATCATTTTGTGGGAGGCTGTCGCATATCGCGCAATTCTTGCAGCCAACTCACTGCGCTGTACTCGCACTCAAACCAACTAACGCAAGTGCACTACACACACTGTGCACGTATGAAGTTGACCATCTCATTAAAAAAACAATAAGAACAATGTTATAATGCCCTCCATCCTTTCACCCCCCCTTCCTCATCCCCCCCCACACGCACACAGTGACAGACAGTCGTACACTTGTATACCCTTCATACAGTTTTCATTTTCAATCATCATCATCTCTTTGTACTGTCACACCATCCCTCCCCCCCCCCCCTCCCCCCTTTTTGTGGGGGTGGGGGTGGGAGGAGTGGTGCTAATTAACTGTCGAACTTAAAGTGACAAACTGTCCGGAAACATCATGAATAGGGTACAAGACGATAGGTGTTGACAGGGACAGATTTGCATCAGCCACAAGCCTACACATCATTATCATCATCTCGGCGTTTGTCACCTGCTGCTCCAGGTCCCCCGCTAGACTTCGCCTCGACCTTTTTCAATGCTTGTACAATTGAAGGTGTTCCTTTCACCATTTCGGTTAGTTTTTTTTTTTTTTTTAATGCGATTTTGACGAAACATGCTTTATGCAGTCGTTGCGCTCTCCATGAACACAACTAAAACCTGTTTTGAACCAAGTGCACCACACCAAAGTTGGACCTTTTTTGAGCTTGGGACTAAACACCTCAACTTTGTGTAGTATGCATTCTGGAAAGTTTGTTCCCTGGTTTTGGCAACCTTCTTTTCAACATCTAGCTCTTCATCACTCTATGAACATGTAATTTCGCTGGTGGCGGCATTCTCTTAGTGAATATCTGTGTCAGTTGCTCACTCTGAAAGAAAGCCCACCTTGGTGTAAGCCAGCACGCGCAAACTGGAACTAGCGACAATAACTCGTGTCTTCAAACATATTTTGTGGTTGAGTATTTTTACTTTTGCCATCAAATTACTTCTGAGTTACTTCCACTATGTCAAGGTCTTATCAACATCCGGGTCACCTGGCCATTTCTGCTTGTTTGTGTTTCAAGATGGGAAAGTGTTCCTTCAGTGCGTTTTGGCTTTATAACATCACTTTCAGACATTGCATTATGAGTAAAGTCTTGAAAGTGGTATTGAAAATGCTGGTTTTGGCTTGGAAAAAGTCTGGAATTTGGGGTTGCATTTCATGTATGAACCTTGAATTATAACAAAGCACTGTTAGCCAGAGGATGTGTTCCCGGGGCTTTGGAAGAGAAATAAAAAGGCAGAAACTCAACTTCATTTCCTCCGAGTTCTCTTTGGCTGGCTTTTGTCCCTTGATTCCTGAACCTACCATCGTCTGTCTTCGCCTGCACTCAGTGACCATTCCAAGCCATCACAATCAATTAGACGAATATTGTTTCATAAAGCGGGATCTCTTGCATGTACTTTGTAGTTAATGCAGACAATCATCGTGGTATTTTTATTGCATAGCCACCAAGTTTTGATTTTGCTCGTCAAAATATAGTAAAAGTGAAGAAGGCAGTTACGGTTATCTTTCATATTTTGTACAAGTTGGATAGCAATTCATTCAGTGGTTTAACGAAGTTATTTGTTTCACAAAAGCAGCAAAATTTACGATGTGGAGCAGAAATATGGGCCTTTGAGAAAGACGCCTTAACTGGAAAAGTGCATTTGTATGTGCAAAAGTGCTTTTTAAATGAAAACCACCAGTGATCTGGTTTATGATGAACTTATCAAGAGCTCAACTTCACATGGGTAAAAATCAACAGTTCTGAAAACACTGTCTCCGCTGTCATACCTATTTATTAAATGTTATCCCTCCCAGTGGTCAAACGGCACTCTTAAGTGAGAAATGGCTCGCTCTCTCTCTGAAATACCTGCAGGTGTATTTTGTGATGAGCAACTGACCCAATTTCTGAATCATGGGCTGACGAGGTGCTGAATCAAGTCGATTCACAAATGGGCCAAACTCTGATCCCCACTCTTCACCACTTCCTCCATTTGACATTCTATTGACGATTCTATTAAATAATTAACACTATTGCATTTCTACAAAATTGTACAGGTAAACAGATCTGGGCATGACCCATGTATAATAGTGATATATTTGCTGAATGACTACATGTATAAAACTGATATATTTGCTCCAAATAAACTCCTTAAAACAACACATTTACATAAAGATTTGGCATGTCTGATATGGCATGAATCTGAATATTTCACTCAATTGTATAATTTCAGGTTAATTCTCTTACTGTCGACAAGAGTGAAAAAACACTTTTGAATATAGTTTTTTGTATTTACAAAGCTAACGGAATGTATTTTGTTTTTTGTAACACATTTATACTATGTAATCATTTCGTATGTTGCTTGTATGAAATCTCCATCGATTCATATTCCTTTTTTACTTCTTTTGTCAACTTTAATGTTAACCCCATCCTCATACTTCCTTTTGCTGTCCTTTCTTTATGTCATTCGTAAACACTTAAATTAAAGTACATAGAAACTGAGAGAAATAAAAATTTCACTGGGCAAAGCTTGTTTTAAGTGTTATTAAAAATAATCTTTAACTTGCCTAAGGTGACTACTTCCTGGACTGTACATTCTGTAGGAATGCCAAACGGTCTTACAACCTTGACTGCTTTTTAAATGACCAAAAAATTTTCCTTTTGCACAATTCTACATAAAAACCTGAATCTTAACTTACACAAGTTGTTCTGGAACTGTGAAGAAATTAAGATGAAAAAGGTCAAGTTCTCTCTACGATTCATGGTAAACATTTTGGAGCATAAACATTCAGTGTCAGGAAATACATGTCCCTTAATTTTACGATTTCATTTCATGTGACAAACATTTTCTTTCAACTTTTATTTCTGGAACTGTGTGATGCTGTAAAAAGTTAACTGTGATGGAATCAAAACTACTTGATCACGTTTTTCACTCCTGATATATATTTAGGTCCCATTACCATGTTATCATAAACTGCTTTTTTTGGTTGTATATTGTATGCATGGCACAAACATTGAAACATGTTCACATCATCCACGCAATACAAGAAGCCATTATGAACTAATAAGACCCAATCATTTTGCATTGAAAAACACAAATGTATGCATATGTAACAAAAAAACAAAGGTGAATGTGTGTATGTCAGAAGAGACATGAAAAAAGGGGGAAATGTTTCCCTTTATCCGTATACACACCATGCAATATTTGTGTTTTGTGTTGTACTCTCAAAAAAACAGATACCAGCTTGTTCTTATACGTGTACACACACAAAGCATTGCACAAGTTCAGGTTTCTGCCACTATAGCCCAGCCAACCCACAAAGCGCCTTCATGGCTGTTCAGAGCAAGTTACTTAGTTTCAAGAGGCAGGGGAGTTTACATCTCACCCACAGCTATAGAGGCCAAGCCATGAATGCAGGTCAGGGAAAGGGGTGTTTTGTGCAGGCCCCTCCCCGCCAGCCAGCTAACCGCGCTGTACTCGGTGAACTGAATGCCATCTGTGCATAGCCGGTCTGGCAGCAATGTGTTCCACATTGTTGAGCAGCCATTACAAATGGGGCTGTCGGTTTGATAATTTGTGGCTGTCATGAAAAATGTAATATATCTGCGTTCTTGAGATGACGAAACTGGCAAATTCCCGACAATTCTTTTAGTACTAAACTCGACTAGGTTTATTTTCCTGTAGATAACGTAGATTGGCATGAAAAATTGCAAGTGGTCAGGCAATATAAGAACAATGGCAACACTCACAAAATTGTGCAAAAATTACCTCATCACTTTCTGGGAATTTAATTTTCGTTAGTTGACTAGTACACAAGTTTGATATACATGCCTCTGCTCAGACTACAGCAACAAAAATGTTGGATTAGAAATGTGTAAGCCTTGTTTCTTTGCCCTTTCACCAAGTGTCTCGCTTAGGATGGAAAAATAAAGCTGTGGGCCTTGTCAGGGATTGTGAAAGTATAGCAAGGGGAAAAAGTCCCATCACGAAACAACTCCGTCCGTGGAAAAAAAAACAGATCCAGAAAAGAAATGAATAACTATAGAATGGATGGTAAGTGAAGTGTTTACAAAGTTTCACTGACAAATAAAAAAAAAAAAAAAAAAAAAGCTGGCATGTCTTATACAGGAGTTTCCAGATTAAAGTCAGGAGAATGGTCTACAAAGGCGGGACACAAACGGGCATTTACTCAGAGTCTATGTAATGCACAATGTACACATAGAACGGCAAGCGCACACGTATAGTCGGCATTACACAGACACAGGAGTAAATGCCTGTGTACATGTGTATAATGCTCGTATATGCATATCTGAAGCTCAATGTACATCTGCACAATGAGTATGCAATCTGTACAACATACAGTGTATTGCATACATTCATGCAAGCCAAGCACTGGATACCCAGATGTACACAAAGCATTGTACACATATACACAGGTATTTTACTCGCAAGCTTGCAGTCTACTGGGCTATCAGTGTTGCAACTTGATTTCATCTGTGGCTTCTAATGAAAATATTTTTTCTTTCCAATTTACACATGACTTGAAGTTGGCTGGGTTCTAAACATCATAACTTGATTTGACATGGAACTTCCAACTGAAAAGTGTTCATTTGATCCAGTTCCAGGCACTTGTACTCTACCAGTCTGGACCCCTATGTTGTACTACACACCCAATATTGTGTTATCATTCCCACTGCAAATCTTTCCACATATCAATAGCGCAGTTTTTAAAAACTTGTATCATTCAGGCTTTCAACACACCATTAGTAAAACTGCTTTTCCTATGGAAACTACGTTCAGGGAGCACTTTCTACAGAGTTTGCCGAAAAAAAAAAAAAGGAAAGGGAAAAAAGTCTTAATTACACACAGACAAGCGAGAAGATCCTGGCATTGTCCCTTCAGGGACTAAGCATACCAACACAGAACACTATTACACCTTGATTATAAGAACAATGAAGATTCACATTAAACGTCTGTAAACATTTAATGTACACTCACACTGAAAGTGTCAAACACATACACAACCACAATGTCAAAGTATATTTTCAACACGGAAACGGTACATATTTAGTATCATTCACCAAAATAGTAGCTTCAGCATAGCATGGGGAGGAATGAACGGTGACTGATGAGGCAGTCATGTTCAAGAACACCAGCGTGTAGTCATAGTCGGCATTCTTGCACAGCTGTTCAGAGCTAGTTACTTAAATTTGAGAGGCAGGGGAGTTTCACCCGCAGCTGCAGAGGCCAAGCCGTGAATGCAGGTCAGGGAAAGGGGTGTTTTCTGCAGGCTGCTCCCCACCAGCCAACTAACTGCGCTGTACTCGGCGAACTGAATGTCATCTGTGCGTAGCTGGTGTGGCAGCAATGCGTTTGGCATTGTTGAGCACCCATTACAAATGGGGCCGTCGGCTTGATAATTAGTGATTGTTATGAAAAATGTAATATATCTGCGCTCTTGAGATGACTGATCTGGCGAATTCCTGACAATTCTTTTAGTACCAAACTCGACTAGATTTATTTTCCTGTACATAATGTATATAAGGCATGAAAGCTTGTACGCAAGTGGTCAGGCAATATCAAAACAATGACGACACACACAAAATTGTGCAAAAGTAATGTCATCACTTTTCTGGGTATTTAATTTTCCCTGGTTAACTAGTACACAAATTTATACATGCCTCTGCTCGGACTAAAGCAACAAAAATGTTGGATTAGAAATGTGTAAGGCATGTTTGTTCGCCCTTTCACTAAGTGTCTCATGCAGGACGGAAAAATAAAGCTGTGCTTGTTCATAGAGCAAGATTGGTTTTCAAGGCAGTGAGAAACGGGGATAATGTTGTTGAGGGTCAGGACTGAGAGTAAGAGATTCAAATATGTGCTATTATGAGAGAAAAAAAAAAAGTAGAAAGCTGAACGCACACAAAAAAAAATTGAGAAACAAAACCACCATTACCCATTCCATAAAGAATACAAGGAGTGTGTAATCAATACCCTGGCACTCACACGTACATTGCATGAGTACATTACACATCTTTCACATAATGATACTTGCATGAACTGACACAGCATGTCCAATTCTTCACAGCAGCAAATTATTTTTGAAACAAAGTTCTATTAAATGGCGACAATCACTTTGGGAGAGCAAGTGAACTGTATGTTGGATCAAAACATGTGCACATCTCATTTACCAAGCATCATTAAACGACCATAGTGCCGAACCTTGTATCGACAGGGGTCCTTTCATCCATATACTATAAAGGACTAGAACGCCCTGCCCGACACAGTAGTCGAGGCAAAGACTCTCTGACATGTTTGTATCAAGAGCAAGAGAACCACATTCAACCTCTGCTGCTGCTGCTTTTTTTTTTTTTTTTTTTTTTTTTTTTTTTTAATGCTGCGCCAGTCCACATTCAAAAACATCTGAATAGTCAACATGATGACTGAGGACGTTAAAACAGATGATGATCATCATCATCTTTTGCAAAAAGGCTACACATAAAACACTTGTGCAATATCAGAGCTCACATGCTTATGCTCCATGCTCAGTTTAGGTCCAGTGTTATGATACCGCTGTTTTGTGGTGATGGTGCATGTACATGAGTCCTGCATAATGCGTGCTTGCAAGGAAGTAATAATCACTGAACAGTTTCCACACATTTTTCCTTAGATGTTGTCTATTGCAGGACTTATTTTCCAAATACACATGAAAAAAAATTAACTGATGAGTATGGGATACTAACACAGAACACTGTTACATAATACGACTGATTATAACAAGAACTGCCTCTCATACACATACACAAGCACACACCTAAACAGTATAATTCGTACATGGAAAGAGGATACATGAACATCAGTCACCAAAATAGTATCATAAGCATAGTCTGAGAGGGCCATGTTCAAATACACCAGCATACATTCATAGTCGACATTCATGTTCATAAAACAAGATTGGTTTTCGAGGCAGTGAGGATGGGGATTGAGAGTAAGAGATTCAAACGTTTTATTATGTGGGGGAAAAGAGCAGAAAGCCCATCACAAACAGTAACGCCATCATCCATCCCTCACCTCCACAAAGAGTACATAGGATTATGTGAGCGATACTCTGGCTCACACAAATACACTGAATGAGTACATCTCCACTCCTGAGAAGGAAGTACTAGAGAAAGGACTGAACTTCGCAGTAATGCCAGACAAACTACCAGTGGTTGATCTTATCACGGGCATGGAAACGGTTTTGAGGGTATTTTGGTCCCAACTCCGAAGAAGCGATACACCTACGGTCTGACAGCATCTGAATCCTGAAGCAAGCCAAGCTCCCCAAATCCAACCTCACAGCTGATCAAAGACTTGCCCTGGCAGACTTGAAAAAAGCAGACACCATAATGATTCTGCCAGCAGACAAGGGGCGTGCAACAATTATGTCCAAATCCATGTACTACGAGAAGGCAACAAACTCCTGGAAGACACAGCAACCTACGGACTTTCTCAAGAAAGACCCCACAACCAAGTTCTCCAACCAACTGAAGGAGATACTCAAACGCCTCAAAGACATGGGCCGACTAACACTGGAACAGTACAGGAAACTACCCCACCCCACATTCTATGGTCTACCTAAGATGCACAAGAACAACATCCCCCTCCGTCCCATAGTTGCATCCATAGAATCCCTTGTGTATGAGACGGCGAGATTCGTGGCGGACATTGTGGCCCCTCTAGTAGGACGCACAGAATACCACATCCACAATAGCGCCAACCTAGTGGAGAAACTGAGTATGTACACTCTTTCCCAGGACGTACTCCTTGTGTCATACGACGTCTTGGCACTTTTCACCAGTGTACCAGTGGAAGAGAGCATGAAAATCATTAGACGCAGGTTACAGAACAACCAAACCCTCCACCAACGCACATCTCTGACAGTGGATGACATCCGCGACATCTTAGCTTGCTGCCTCGCTGCCACTTACTTCACCTTCCAAGGCAAGTTCTACCAGCAGAAAGAAGGAGCAGCCATGGGTTCACCAGTGAGCCCTATGGTAGCCAAACTCTTCATGTAGGACTCTGAAGAGAAAGCACTGGCCTCGTTCCACTCTCCTCCATGCTACTGGGGCCGCTATGTAGATGACACCATGACCATCCTACCGCAACGACTGGTGGAGCAGTTCACTGAACATCTGAACAACCAAATCTAGCCATCGAATTCACGAGGGAAGTAGAGCAAAATGACTCCATTGCAATGCTGGGCACACTCATCACCAGAACAGACGGCGTGCTCTCCTTCATGGTCTACCGCAAACCCACCCACAGAGACTAATACTTGCAGTTCGACAGCCACCAACCTCTGGAACACAAAAACTTGGTTTGATTCGAACTCTCACCCACCGAGTCAGTACCATCTGCTCAACTCAAGAGGCACAGCAAACTGCAGCCAACTTGTCGCCCCAAGGACAAAACCAACAAACTTAACAAATCCGGCGTCATCTTCAAAATAGACTGCCATGACTGCAACCAACACTATGTAAGAGAAACAGAACGTCCCCTCCAAAAAAGAGACTCACAGAACACAAGAGGGACTCTTCACCTGTCAGAGCACACCTGCACTCCAAGCAACACCAATTTGACACGGACAACGTTAACATCCTGGACAGAGAAAACAAGTGGTTCCAACTAGGGGTCAAGGAGGCCATCTACATCGCAGCCACCAACCCCACGCTCAACGGGACCAGGGCCACTACACCTTGCCCCCGGTGTACGCTTCACTGATTCGATCACGTGACCTGGGTACGTCCCATGGTCGCATGATCTGAATTGAGTTCGCTCAGTCAGCAACAGCATTGCTGAGGAAGATGGCCGGATGGCTGTCAAAAGCTGTAAGTGAGTAGTACATTTTCTTTTGGTGGGAGACTAGGTCTAACTCTAGGTAGCAATATACATTATCTTTCACACACTGATATTTGCATAAACTGCATAATCTGTCCAGTCATTAATAATATGTAGTACATTGTAAATAGCTACAATCACTTTGGGAAAGTAATTAAATTGCTGGTTCAAAATATGAGCACATCTGCTCATTTATCAAGCCATCATCTTTTTTGTAAAAAATGCTATTCATTCAAAGTCCACACAATACCAGAGCTCATATGCTGCTTCACCATGTTAAGTTTATGACAATTTTTTAAGAAGCCACTTTGCGTGGTGATTCTGCATGCATGTATGTGTGCGCTTGCACACTTGCTTGCAAGAAATAATTTTTGTATAGTTTCCATGTTTTCCTTTGGATATGATATTGTCTTTTGCACCAGCTATTTGCCAAACATGCATGACAAAAATTATCTAGATTCTATTTGCGACTGAAGGTAAATAATAGAATGAAATTTGTGTTGAAAGTAAAAGGAGTGGAAAGCAGAAGGAATGCACTAAGGAATATGTTGGCCTAGGTAAAGAGTATGAAATGCTGGGGTATTGGGTTGCGCGGTGGGTATGGGGTGGGAAGTGGTGTAGGTGGAGATGAATTCAATTAGATGAACTGTAACATAAGAGACTTGGATAAGAAGAAAAAAAATGCAAGTATGAGATGGGACAGATTAAATTGCCGAAAGCTTAAGATTATTGTGGAGGGGCATGAAGAAGATTTGTGGTCACTCAACGGCCTGTTTAGTTTCTACTCGAGAGAAACAACTGACAGGAAAAGAGAGCAGAAGATATAAGATAATGTTGCTTTTAGCCCAGCCGACCGCAAAGGGCCATATCAGGGCTGTCACCATGTTAAAATCAACTCACTAGTCATTCATTCACACAATTCTTTAAAATACATCTTCTAATAACTCATCCGAAAGTTTGTTAAAAAATGAACAGACCAATGGTGACTGATAATAGCCCGCCTTGGCTTCAGACTATGTCAGGCCAATTGACATAGGCTATAACACCAAGGCTACATTAAAATGTTATGCTGTGCATAGTTATGCAGGGATTGTCTTCAGTCATGACAAGCTCCTAGCATAACATTATCAGTCTCCAAAATCCCCCGAAGTCGGAATGTGGCTGCCTATGTGACGGGGTAATCAAAAACGGTCACACACGTTATGTTCTCATCGCCAGCTGATGCATTTGTACCATAGTGTTCCAGTACTTCGGCTGTTTGGATGATCCCTGGAGTCTTTTAGCCAGGTACAACAACAACAACTGATAATAGCAAAGCAATCAAAATCCAATCAAGCATGTTGAGGGCATTAATGGGAGGAGTGGAAATGAAAGGGAAACAGTATTACTGGGAATGGACTGAATTGCCAAAGAAAGGAATGCGAGCTAGGCATGATTTACATGTAGGCAGGTGCATTCTGTGCAGAAGGAGGGGAGGCTAGAAGCAAAACAGATGGGTACAATAGCCAAAGAAATAGTGGCGATAGACAAGAAAACAGACATGCAAGAAATGCAGAAGGGAAAGGGGCAAGCTAAGATGGATATTTATACAGAAATAAAAATGATTTTTAGAAATAGGAAAGAGTGGAAGGGAAGAGAGAGAGAGAGAGAGAGAGAGAGAGATCTATGTAAAGTGGAGTTGGGAACAAGCAGTGCAGCCATTTCACCATTCTTTTCTGCATATAGCAGAGGAAAAAGGCATGGAGACTATGATGGGGTTACAGCCTAGGGCAGAAATGTCATATCAGTAAAACAACCACAATGAGTGGAGGAAGTGTAAATGAAAAGTTGACAGAATTCAGAACAGCGAATGGGGAAAGAATGGAGACAACAGATGACTGTGGAAAGACTGGAACAGACAGCAGGGCACTGTGGAAAGAGGGTGGGAGAAACAAAACAGGGTAGGGAAAGAGGGGCAAATGTCTTCACAGGAAGAGGTAAAGAAAAAAAACAGAGAAGTGTCATGCAGTGGGAAACGGTGGGAAGGAGGAAGGAGGGCGGGAACTGGGAGGGGACAAACAAAACAGGAAGGCATGGCTGAAAACCTGACCTCTGTGTCACTGGATCGAAAACGAGGCTGGAAATTTGCAGACATATGAAGACTGACAAGGAGGAGACAGTGGTCAGTTTAGCATACACAGCAATAATAGAGGAAGATATACTCATGGACAGGGGCAGAAACAAGAGAGAGAATGAAGGGCAAAGGACAGAGAATTGTGGCTGAGGAAAGATGACTTGCGAAGAATGGCAATGGGGACAATGAGGACAGACATGAAGATACAGATTCTGGGGAAAATGAGATGGACAGGAAAACAATCAGAAAGTGAAAAGGACGTTACTGACATTCATTAACACAAGTTAATACTCAAGTGGAACAGATGTTTAGAGGAAGTTCTGATATCTGGAGTGGAGATCAATAACAGCTGAGCCCCTCCTCATTCTCACAACTGTAGATGAGCAAATATGTAACAGTTGTAGTGACTGGTTGTCATTAGGCAGAGAAGGTAAGAATGTGAACATGTGCAAATGTTGGATAACTGTCTGAGATTGGAAGGAATAAAGCAATAGAGAGTAGCAGAATAGCAGGTACAAATAGTCAAAATTTTGGTCTGGGAAAGAAATGAAACTGAAGGTAAGATTATTGAAAACTTGAATCAAAGAGAGACAGAGAGAGATAGAGAGAGAGAGATGGGTGATGTTACCTGAAGATACGACTGTGGCAAGGAAGCAGGAAAAAATGGATCTGGACCGGTTGAAAAGAAATGCAAGTACTGATGAGTGAAAGAAAATGAAAGGGCTTAACAGGAGAGGAAGCTATGGATTTGGAAAGAACTTAACAACTGTGGGCAGTGGAATACCAATATGGGAAGAACAATGTTAGGGGGGGGGGGGGGGGGGGGGGCAATACAACACGAGGCGAGTTTATTAACAGTTAGGAACCAGACCAGAGATAAATCTGATTTTGAGTACAAGCCAAACTGAATGGAAAAAAATAACTGCTGCAGTCACTGAAAGTCTAACAGAGTTATCCAAAATGTCCATCAAACAGGAAGTCAAATGGAAACAAGGTGGCTGGAAAAGAACAGATATGAAATTGGAATTAAGCACTGGTCAGTTCACATTTATAGCAGCACTGTTCAATTTATATCTATAGTTAATAGCATCACTCGGTGTACATTTATTGTAGCACTGTTCAGTTTATATTGATAGTAGTACTGTTCAGTTAACATTTTATAGTTGCACCATTCAGTTTAAATTTCAAGTTGCACCGTTCAGCTTACATGTACAGTCCAGCTGACCATGGAAATAAAATTTTGCGCATGTGCGCAGATGCAAATTTGATATTGCAGTGAGCTGGGAATAAGAACTGGAGCGCCAATCCTCCTCCTCATTCCTAGCTATAGATTATATGGGAGATAAACAGCAACAGCTTTAAACGAAAAATTCAAGATAGATCAAAAAGGTGAAGGAACCCAAATTTAAGCAAAACTGCTTCACCTTTAAGGAATAACAAAAAAGCCCGCAGCAGAAAGGTGCAATTTTTCTGTGGAGCTGGAAAACAAGTGGAGCGCCCATCCACCTGCTTCCCACCTACACATCATGTGGAAAAGGTGCGATGGTGATAAACACAACTCCTCCTCCCCTAAATGGAAGAGAAGTGGACCACAATCTGTAAGGCACTGGAATACTGTTTTGTGCACTTTTAAAGTCAGTTTTTGACTTCCCGAGAAGATAAATCTGCCAAATTCATTTGGTCTATGTTCTCTTGTGTAGTAAATAAGCATTACTTTCCACCTTATTTTGTATATCTAAAAGAATTCTGGCTTGTAACGTTGCTAACTTTACAAAAAAAAAAAGAAGTGAATGTATCGAGAAGCAGCAGGAACGGCAGAAAACAGAAATGCTAAGAAATCATACAAAAAAAGAATCTTTGAAATTTTAGAAAACAAAAAAGAAAAAAAAAAACAGCGTGGAGCATGTAAACTGTAGATATTAAAATGAGAGAGTGAGAGAGAGAGGGGTGGGTGATGGTATCTGAAGATAAGAATGTGACAAGGAAGCAGGAAAATGGATCTGGATTGGTTGAAAAGAAATGGATGTAGTGATGAGTAAAAGAGAATGAAAGGGCTTAACAGGAGAGGAAGCTATAAATTTGGAAAGAACTTACAACAGTGGGTAGTGGAATAACAATATGGGAAGAGCAATGTTATGGGCAGGAATACAACACGAATACAACACAAGACACGTGTATTAGAGTTAGGAACCAGACAAGAGATAAATCTGGTTTTGAGTACAAGCCAAACAGAATGGAAAAAATAACAGCTGCAGACACTGAAAATCTAACAGAGTATCCAAAATGTCCATCAACAGGAAGTCAAATGGAAACAAGGTGGCTGGAAAAGAACAGATATGAAATTGGAATTAAGCACTGTTCAGTTCACATTTATAGCAGCACTTTCAATTTATATCTACAGATAGTAGCACACTCAGTGTAAATCTATTTTAGCGCTGTTCAGTTTATATTGATAGTAGTACTGTTCAGTTAACATTTATAGTTGCACCATTCAGTTTAAATTTCGAGTTGCACCGTTCAGCTTATATGTACGGTCCAGCTGACCATGGAAATAAAATTTAGTGCATGCCTGCAGATGCAAATTTGATGTTGCAGTGAGCTGGGAATAAGAAGTGGAGCGCCCATCCTCCTCCTCATTCCAAGCTATAGATCTCATGGGAGATAAATAGCAATAACTTTAAAGGAAAACTTCAAGACGGATAAAAAAAGGTGAAGGAACCCAAATTTAAGCAAAACTGCTTCACCTTTAAGGAATAACGTAAAAACCCACAGCAGAAAGGTGCAATTTTTCTGTGGAGCTGGAAAACAAGTGGAGCGCCCATCCACCTGCTTCCCACCTACACATCACGTAGAAAAGGTGCAATGGTGATAAACACAACCCCTACTCCCCTAAAAGAAAGAAGTGGACCACAATCTGTAAGGCACTGGAATACTGTTTTTGTGTATTTTATGTCAAGTTTGTGACTTCCGTAGAAGATAAATCTGTCAAATTCATTTGGCCTATGTTCTCTTGTTTATCAAATAAGCATTACTTTCCACCTTGTTTCCTATGTTTAAAAGTATGCTGCTGGCTTGTAACAGTAAACACACTGTTAACCTTTACGAAAAAGATGTGAATATATGGAGAAGCAGCAGGAACGCCAGAAGATAGAAATGCTAGGAAATCATACACAGCTGGGGGAAAGAAAAAAAAAAGTAGAGTACAGCATCAGGTGAAAACCCACCAGTTTGGCAATATGGGAAATGTGAACTAACAGAAAATTCAACATGGACAACGGGACATAGGAAAAAAGTCTAGTTATCAGAAAAGTGGTAAACAGAATGGAAGTGAAAGAGAATGGGATGGAATAACTGGTATACATAACATTGGTGGCAAAGCCCCAGTTTCTGGAATGGTTCTATTTAAACGTACAAACAGGAAGAGTTGGAAGGCACATAGAAACGCTATTGAAAAAAAAAAAAACTGCAAGAATGAGACAAGATGTCAAAGAGATGAAAAAGGGTGTGGATGGTTTGAATATGTCAGAGGGAATGAAATGGAAAGAAAAATACAAGAATTGGAAGAAGATATGGAATAATGAGTTTTTGAATTAACTGCAGAAAATGGAGTTGGTCTACATTCATTCTCCATAAAGATAAGCACTATCATAATGAACATGGCATCCACACACACATTCACACACACACACACACTCTCTCTCTCTCTCCCCAAAGGTATGCAGAGGACAGGGGTGGTTAGTTAGGATAAAAAGAGATGGACATGGCAGGGAATGGAGTCTATACCCAATGGCATTAACGAGGCATGAGGCCATTCCTGTTCATGTTCCCACTTGGAGAAAAGTAACGGCTGGGGAAAATGGAATGAGATGGAATAGAAGTGAAAATGCTGAAAATGAAAAGGATATAAATGTTAAGGGAGAGCACACACACGCAAACTGTGTGTGTGTGTGTGTGTGTGTGTGTGTGTGTGTGTGTGTGTGTGTGTGTGTTAACGAGATGTGTGTGTGTGTGTGTGTGTGTGTGTGTGTGTGTGTGTGTGTGTGTGTGTGTGTGTGCGCATGTGTGTGTGCGGGGAACAGGCGGGGAGGTTATGTGGTGGTTGGCAAAGAAAATAAAGGTGGGCTGAGCAGGATCAGGGTCAGTATGGAAAAATAGGAGCAGTTGAGTAGATTGTGGAAAGTCTGGAAGGAAAAAAGAAAGAGGAAAAGATGGGATGAAGGGAGAGGACAAGAAAGGAACCAGTTGAAATCTTACATTTTGTTCTTGGTCAACTGTACCCCAAACGACATAAGGTTCAAGTTTTCAGGCAAAAAAACGGTAATCCTCATGACCCAGCGCACAAAACAGAGCCTTTTCAGGGCTGTCAAACTTACTCACACATATCCATCACTTTCAAAAAACAAATCAGATCATGGGGAAAAATAATGCAGAAAACGAAATAAATAACAGAAGCAGTTTTTCTAAGCTGTTGACTTTTTTGTGTGTGCATACGCAGGCTTATACTCCTGCGGACACTCCCTGTATAGACAGGCAAGGATTAATCCCATCTACCCAACAAAAGGGAGTGGAATTTTGTGCGTATGACCATTTTTTTTTTATCCCGCCAGGCAGCCATATCCATCTTCGGGGAAGGTGCATGCTATGTGTAATGTGCCATCCATACCAACAGCCAAACTGGCTTCTCTTCCGAAATTGGTGATGGATTTTACATGTGTGCGAGATGTTATGCATGCATTCACACACGGAGCCCAAGTTATAGTCTCATACAAAGGACTGTATGGCAGACAGAGTCAGAACCAATCTTTAAGGGCAAAATTCCCCTGTACCGAAATGGCCCAGCGGAGATTCGAACCCGCAACCCCAAGATTATGAGTCCGGAGCTCTACCACTGAACTATTCAGGTTCCCGCTAAGCTGTTGACATTTTAAGACATAACAATAGGCTACACAGAGACTAACTGGCATTTTGCTGATTTTTCACAAGATAAAAGTGGAAAAGGAATGATGACAAAAAATGCCAATGCCACAAAGAATAAAGAAAAACAATATTGGCAGACACTAGAGACAGCAACACCCACTGTCCACTCTGGACAGTGTGAACAATTTTCGCTGTCTGAATGCCAGGTAACAACAACAACAAAAAGGCTGGCATATCATAAGACCAAGCTGTGCTGATGGTGCCAGGCATTCTGCTTCATTGTTCTCACCAGTTACGATTAGAAAAACTATAACAATGATAATAACATGTTAAAAAAAAATGAAACGCAGGAATCCATGGACAAATAGTGACTGCACAGTGAACAGCTAGTATCAACTCGACAGAGTGTACAACTTTCACTCCATGGTCGATATTTCGCCCCCACCCCCTCATAAAAAAAAATTTTTTTTAAATAAAAAAATAAATGAAATGCCGGCAAGTGACACATGATATCTAGAACAAAGTGGTTACAAATTTCAATAACAGAATGATGTGAGTGTTGTACTAACCCACTATTCAGCATGTTCCACTTGGAAAGGTAGGGGTGGTTTCAGTGACAGCCCAGCCAACAACATGATTCTATGTGACCCTTTTTCCCTGCATGTTGACAGCCCTGAAGAGGCCCCGTGTTCTTGGCTGGGCAGTCACAACAAATGTCTGAAAAGTTACAGTCAGCAGGATAATACAGTAAACTTTGACAAGTGGTGTAGAGTTATATTCTAAACTTTGTCAATAAAGGGGGATACTGTAAACTTTTGATAAATACAGTGGGATAATACTATATACTGTGCACTTTGACAAAGCCAGTGTGAGAATAGTGTGCATTGAACACTCTACCATGATAAATACAGCAGGGTAATGCTATGTACACCACACTTCGACAAAGCCGGTGTGAGAATACTGTGCATTGAACACTCAGTGTAAAGCATGTCTTGCACTTCTGTTTTCATAGTTCTGATATTTTACTGTTGTCGGTTCCCAAATAAAGTGCATATATGTATACAAAGTGACTATATCTGATGTCGTCACTATGAGTCACTGAACCAACACATGTGTGTGTGTGTGTGTGTGTGTGTGTGTGTGTGTGTGTGTTGTGTGTGTGTGTGTGTGTGTGTGTGTGTGTGTGTGTGTGTGTGTGTGTGTGTGTGTGTGTGTGTGTGTGTGTGTGTGTGTGTGTGTGTGTAAGGCAGTGAACTACCATAGCTATTTCTGCGTGTGTGTGTGTGTGTGTGTGTAGCAGTGGACTACCACAGCTATTTCTATGAGAAAGACATTGGGACAATACTTTTCAATTCTGTATGGAAGACCAGCGGGGGAAGTATTGGCCAACATTCATGAAAAACACCACACTGCCCATGGATAGAGGTTGTGGTATGGTTGAAGATCAGTGGACATTTACTGTTACTGAAATGAAGGTGGGGGAAACTGTTCAATTCTTGCAGTCCAGCAGACCACCGAGGAGGGGTGGGGGCATTTCAAGGCCATCACATCTTGAAAATCTGTTCCATGTAATTGTAAGCCTTTTTTTCCTTTAAAATAATACACCAGTCACTAAAACAGGGGTCTTTTCTCCACATTTGTTTAAATCAAATGGAACAACTCAAAATCTAAAACTTGTGGAAAATTCATGACCAAGGTCTTGTGGATCTTCTCTAAAGCGTGTAAAGTGTTGTGCAAATTCCACTTTTTATGCTCACATGTTTTATAGTGAGCAACATGGTATGCACCATGGAACTCCTCACTCTTTGTACTGCTGTGTGAAAAAAAGAGTGGCTGGTGTGTGATCAGGACAAAACTGTTCCATCTCTCTGGTGACCAGTGGCAGATGGTAGGAATTCTTTCAAATTTGGACAGATATGGAATAAAAATCATCTGTGTGTTCCAAACCTTCTACCACAGGTCTTTGACACAACTGTAAATTTTGTTTTCATGCTTGAGTTGGGGATGGATGATCTGGTCAACATTTAACTTGCAGTATTCTTGGCTATCCTCATTGCTTTGAATGAACAAGATTGGAAAACGAAGCACAAACCATGTTTTAGGCATCAGGTTTACAACACGTGTAAAGTTGGTTAAGACCAGCCATATCCTCCAAAGCAGAAAGGGAGACAGAATTACAAAATTCTCACGTTTGGATTGATCACTGAGTGCCAGAACCACGGCTGTGACTTTATCAGAGTAGAGGGAACTATCCAAGAGATGTTTTGAATATTCTTGAGTGAGCATGAGCTGTTGAGCAATAAGTAGTGCAAACAAGTCCTCCTCAAACCTGGAATTTTCAATAACATATTCTGATGAAAACTGAAGAGTCTTGAATGTCAGAGAGCGGGTGGAGTCCTGGCTGACAGATAAGCTCATAACAAACAAGCAGTGTTTAAAATGTCCATGGTGGATTGTCAAGGCATCTACATAGATCACAATCAATTCCATATCAGTATCGCTATTTTGCAAAGTTTGGAAGAACATGTATTTCAAGAGTGGAACAGAATTGGGATTATATTGAATTTTCTATCTGGATATTGGAATCCAGGCATGAATAGATGAAAACAGGACACTCAATGAAATCAAATAGCAGATGAAAGATGGGAAGAGTGATGTGGAAACAATTTTTTTTTTAGACCCTTTTCATGTATAAAAAACTGTATGTGAGGGAGGAGATCATTCACACAGTTCATCACAAATGTTACAGATGTATAACAACACCATCCAAAAATGTCACACAATGACATACATGTCCTACCAAGTCCACAATCAGCAATGATGATGAGCACATCTATTCACTTTGCACAGTCTGGATCATGGACATTTCCACAGAGAAGTGCCACCGGATACCACCTTTTTTTCTCAGCAACGTCAGGAACAAACACAGAGGGTCCGGGTCCCTGGCACTTTACCCTGGAGTTCGTTGACAGATGTCCAAGGGCCCGAGGCGGAGGATGTGTAGATGGGAAACAGGTTCAGCAGACACCGGTGTAGTCAGGCATTAAGGCGTGAGGTGCTGTCCTTGACTGGTCAAAAGGGAATGGAACCCAGGAACCATGTCTCTGTGGTGTCTGCACAGCAAACAAGAGGTCAGTCAGAGGTGCTCAGTGGCCTTGTGTATAATGCACATGTCAAAGAAACAGAAAATCCCTGATCCTTGCTTTGAATCTCCCGTGTGTCTTGTTTGGCTTCTTTCCATCAATAGATTTATTTCTCTTACGTTATTTGTTTATTTCCCTTCTTTTTGAATTTTTCTCCCTTTCCATGTGAATCTTATGAAGTGGTTTACCATTACTAGAGTTTCAGATGAGATTGTGATCTCATATACAGTCTGCACGGAAAGAGCTGTCCCTGGTCACAGTGCTAGTGTTTCAGAGACAGTGATCCCATGTGCAGCCTTCAGGGAAAGAGCCGTCCCTGGCCACAGTGCCAGTGTTTCAGAGGAGACAGTGATCCCATGTGCAGCCTTCAGGGAAAGAGCCGTCCCCCTGGCCACAGTGCCAGTGTTTCAGAGGAGACAGTGATCCCATGTGCAGCCTTCAGAGAAAGAGCTGTCCCTGGTCACAGTGCTAGTGTTTTTCAGAGACAGTGATTCCATGTGCAGCCTTCGGGGAAAGAGCTGTCCCTGCCCACAGTGCTAGCGTTTCAGAGACAGAGATTCCATTTGCAGAGAAAGAGGTGTCCCTGATCACAGACGACAGAGAAATCCATCGTCGTCAGTCCATGTGTTGGCAGACTGACAGGAAAGTATATGGCACTTTATCATGGCACCATGCACAGTTTCCTATGAGCAGCACACTCCGGCTGGTGTCTGTGCAGCCCAATACCAGGTATTAAAGGGCTGCAGATACACTGACTAATTGTGGTTTATGGCTGTTACTACAGTACTATTGAATAATTGTTGGGGAAGACTGAACTCAAGCCAATCATTTACAGGAATTTTGTGTGTCTGACTTGCATATAATGGTCACCAAAAGTTTTACTGGGAAAGAGTGACTATAACATTAAGCTGAATGGTCAAACCATCTGATATGTCCCACTCAAATTTATCACACTATAAACATTGAGTTCCCTTATCATTTTGCTTGCCATGTTATTCAAATATTTTATTTGTGTTCTTTTCAGGCACTGTCTTCTCCTTGTCTACTCTTCTATGTAAATTTATTTTAAAAAAAAAAACACACAAAACAAAACAAAAAAACCATTACAAATATACTTTCCAGACAAGCGTGGCAGAGCAATGTCGCTTCCCTGCATGCGCGTGCACCGCACGTGCTTACAACTGTTGCAGACGCAATTTTTTCGCACTTTTTAAAATTTTATTTTACGTCCTAATATAAACCTAACAAAGCAATATCAATGGAAAGGGGTAAAGCATGAACTTTGTAATGAGCATAGAATTAAATTCACACTTGGGTAAAATAGCAACGCTACTGTTACAGACACAACATAAATAAAATGTAGGAGAACACAATCTTGTTTACGTTTGTTTGGTTAGTATGACAACAGCAAATGAGGAGGAAAAGGGGCATAAAACTTCGCTCTAGTCTTACTTTGAACAGATGCAGAGAAAGCCTGAGGTATTCAATATGTGTAATCCAAGTGAATTTTTTTTTTTTAAAGGCATTTAAATCATTGCACACAGTACACACTTTTCACTGTTTTGGCTTCAGATGATACGACTTATAAAGCTATTAAACACACAGAGCAAATAAAAATCAAGCTCAGATTCTTTTTGATAAACTTGTACACCTTCACCCCCCCTCATTTTCTGAACTACTTTGCTGAACCAGTTCTAAAACAACAAGTCATTCTCCTTCTGCCCGAAATATTGGTGAAGCAGGAATTCCGCACGTGCCTTCCAGTGCCAGATGGGTCTCTTTGTTCGGATTACTCTGGGGTCACAAAGGTCATTGCTAGTGCATGTAAACTCACCCTTCCAGTGGCTAGAACTCTGTTCTAAATATTTATGGCAGCTGCATCCCCTAGACGGCAGACGAGAGAACATGGGAATCTTTTATAGTTGCGCCGTCACAGAGGCACAGCACGTCCGGGCAGTACAGCAGTGCTGCCGTCACCAGGGCACGGCTTGTCGTGGACAGGTTGACAGAGATGCCGTCACTATTGCATGGCGCGTCGCGAAAAGGTTAACTGATTGGGATCTATCTGTATGCTCCTGGCCTGATTGGATGGACTATCTGCACCCCCGTTTTCGTTACTCCCCCCACACCTTACTCCATCACCATCCAGTCTCTCCCAACTCTCCTCTTACCTCCCCCCCCCCCCCCCCCCCCTCAAATTGAAACCCCATCTTCCACAATGGCAAGATCAATTCTGAGGCCAGATCAGGCTCATCACCATGCAGGCATTTTGAACTTTGGGGAAATAAATGTCGTGGACAACTACTCTCAGTCATGCTCCATGCATCATGCCAAAAAATAAATGCATTTGGTTTGTGCATCTAAGCCTGTGATTCAGCTATTGTGTGTATGGTCACTGTAGGTTTGGAGCAAAATTACTAGCATGACAATCAAAACAGTAATTAAAAGAGAACATGAATAAATAAACATGGGCAAAATGATGTAGCAAGAAAATAGATATTTGGTGCATAATCACGGGTCATGATTTCTGTCTGTGGATGGCAGAGTAGCATGCATGTATGTATTTTTAATCTTGTCTCATCTAGACCTTTACCTTATTCTTGAGGTGTTGTGACCTCCATGGAGCCGGGACTGGGGTTGGTGGAGGGAGAACACCATCTAGAGGATGAAGGGAACCAGGCGCCAGTGGTGCCAGTGCCCTCAAATGTGGACATGGCATCAGTCACATCTCTTCTCCAGAGTCGATGTCTGAGGGCGTCAGCAGAAGGGGCAGGTTGTTGCTGTGACAAAGGCTCTGGTTCCTCATCTGGGTGATCGGTGGTCAGGAGCGGTCACTTTGGTTGATGACGCTCTCTGGGCCACCTGCCCATGGCAGGACAGCATACACTTACGCATGTAGGTTGGTGGAGACACAGTGCAGGTCAGGCTGCCAGAAGTCCTGGATCATAATGCCACCCAGAATCCAGCTGCACACATGGACATGGTCACCAAACTGGAGATCATGCCAGTTGTCAGCTGCTTGTCATACCAGGCCTGCTGCTGTGCCGCTTTGAGTAGATGACCCAGTGCCTACTGGTGAGCTGCTCTCAGTTGCTGCTGGTGTTGCCATACTCTGTCCACTGGGCCTGCCGTTGTTGTGGTGGGACACTCCAGGAGGTTGTCAAGAGGTAGCCTGGGCTCCTGCCCAAACAGGAGGAAGTACGGCGAAATTCCAGTTGAGGAATGTGGCATGTGGCGTCTCTTTTACTCAGGGTCAAGGATACCCAGCAACTCATGCTGTGAACGGTAAACTGCTCTCTGTGCATTCTCCTGAGAATGGTATGGCATTGTTCTGGTTCTCTTAATGCCATACAGCTGACACAGCTCCTGCACCGTTTGGACTCAAAAGTACCATCACTGATTACTGTGGATTCATTCGGTCATCCCATAGCTCAGGAACCTTTCATGCACCAGGACATTTAATATTATGGATGCTTCTTGGCTGCATGTTAGGATGGCCTGACCAAACTTGCTGAAGATGTCGGTCAGGGCTAGTATTGAGTCATGGCCATCGCTCGCAGGCTCCAACTTAATGACGTCGATGACCAAGACTTCCAGCGGACGGCTGGCTAGCAAGGGCGTTGACGGCTCCTGAACCTTGGAAGGTGATCAGTTCACAGTGCCTGGCCAGCAGACACATGGACACAGCAGTTTCATGGGCTGCTCATACCACTGGGGTCCCATTTGATCATGGATTGGCTCCACAACACTAGGGAAGAGCTCTGGGGAGGGCATGTTCCAGTGTCCCATATCTGGGGTCCATTGTCCGTCGGAGCCATAGAGAAGGCAGGGATGCAGCAACAGTGAGCCATCCAAGCCATTCTTCTGGAGGGAGGGGTTCCTGGTGAGCCTCTTAGATGGTAGCCTGACGATAGGTTGCAACATTCTGAGCTGCTTTTCAGCAAGGACACTGAAGTTTCATCCCCAGCAGAACTGGTCATTCACCAGTCCTTGACCACCAGGAATGGGACTGGGACATGATGACAGAATCGGCCGAAGAGCTAAACATTAATGATGTAGAAACCGCTGCCTGGTCCCAGTCAGGTCTGCGCTCGTTGCTCACCTCATGGAAAAGGGTTCACCTCCAGGTGTCTCTGAGAACAGTGGACTGCTAGATGGGCGCTCGTTGAGGATTTGGCCGTGTCGTCTCTCAGATCTGGTTCCTGTTTTGATTACACAATTAAAGAGACAAGTTAATAAGCTACAGAGTCGGGTCGTAGAGTCAGCTGGTCAGTCAATTCAGCAGTGAACCCTATCATGTCATCTGTTGAGACACATGCCAATGTCTTATTAGGAAAAAGGAATGGCATGAGGACGTTGGCAGAAAGGAGAGGGTATCTGTTAACTCTTCCTCTCCCAATTTGTCATTTAAAAAATCTTGAAATCGGATGTGCATTAATGGGAGGATGATGGAAAGGAAGGAGGTGGGGAGGTTGTCTACAACAAGAAAGTGACAAACACTGAATAGTTTAAGATGGTTATGTGGTTGTCTCTTTGGCTAGTTACTTGGCATGTTTATCAACCGATTTGCTAGTGGGTAGGTTCGTCAGTTTGTTTTTCAATTGTTGATCAATCAATCAATTATTTGATCAATCAATCATCGATCAGATCAAAGAAGCGTGGAAAGACCAAGACTGAGCAGGGGTGTTATATTTTTTTCTCCTGACAAAAGAAACAAATGGCACAGTGATAATAACACGATGATGAAGAGACAGTGAGAGCACAACATACATGTATACACACACACACAAGCAACACACATGCATGTGCACGCACACACCACACACACACACACACACACACACACACACACACACACACACGCACAAAAGACAAGAGTGTCAAGGATTCAGATTTTAGGCATCATAGCCTGCTCTAAGAGATATACAGAAGAAGGGTGGAGGATGTAAAATTTTCCCCCATACAATGTTTTCATCCAAAATTACCAATCGCTGAACAGACAAGTGAAGGTGGGATGAAAGTCATGTGGCAGGAGTACAGTTAACACTACATTATTGTTATTACTACTAGTACATATAGTGCCTGTCCTCCATTTGAGACTAACCTCTAAATGCTTTACAATCCTTACTTTCCTTTACACAAGCAGCTGCCTATCTGGGTAGATCCAATGAAGAGGTGCCTGCTGGTACTACATTCAGTCATTTCCTAGCACTACATTCAGTCATTTCCCACGCCTTTCAGGCTGTCAGTTGATCCCTTTTTCATTCATGTCTTCAGTCTTTCCGTGCAGGCTAAGTGTGTATATATATGTGATGGTGTGGTGGGGTAAGGGGTGTGCAGGTGAAGACAGGCAGATGGTGGTAAATGCAGGAACCAAGGGACAGCAGCCAGTCAAGAAGACACAGAGACGACGTGGAGTTTTTCTCTCCTTTTATTGCCCTTCCATAACAAAGAGCTCAAACCAGGCACACTGCCCTGGGAACTCTCTCTCTCTCAGCACTCGCTGCACTGAGCACTCTCTCTCGCGCCGATCGCTCACTCTCGGGGACCACTCTAGGCAACACTCTGAACGACACTCTTCGGTAAAATGTTATTCCGTTGGAATGGTCCATCGGATGGTAATTTTTATATATTTTCGGTTGCTTCTGTCATAGAACGAAGTCATTAAAAAGATTTCAACAGGGAAGTCCGGATTTCATAAAACAACAGTTTAGATCAGAACTCCGACAATGAACAAAGGCGGCGACTCGCTCAAGAGACCGGCGCCATCAGTCATTTCGTATAGTCGCAAGCTTGTACAGAAAAGATCATAGCCATGCAATATATGAAATAAGAGCTTATGGACTTTACTTTCAATGTGCATTCAAGGATTCTTTGGATTCTCTCATACTTTTGCCAAATCAAGAATTATTTACGGTTTGTTCGTTGGACAATTCAAAATGGCGCCAAGATTAATTTGGTCAATATACCAGTTTCAGGAAAAATATGGGCTTCTCAGTTCAACACAATTGTAACGAATAGAATACATTAATTTTTTGTGACTTCAGCAATGCATACACAACTATGTAGGTTCTGAGGTATTCATGATTTAAGGAATTTACACAATAAAAAAATGAGATTCAACCAAGTGAGGTAAAGGGGAAGATATCTCATGAACAAAATATCTCGTTTACAACGCGTGACCTAGAAACATACACTGTTAGCACCCGGCTACATATATATATATATGTGTTAGGTTACCCATGCCAACGGCCAAAGTGGCCCTCTCTTCCAAAAGCTGGTGATAGGATTTTACACGTGTGAAAAACATGATGTGTGTGCGTTCTTACAGGGAACCTCTGTTTATAGTCTCATTCGAAGGACTACCTTGCCCCTACTCCTGTTCCTCTCCTCTTCTTCCCTCCCCCTTCTGCCTCCCCATCCTTGGTAAAGATAATCTACTCCTAAAAATTGACAGACTATCCTGCTCAGCCAGATGTACCCTAAACTGTTTCACTCATCTTTCATACCACTCTGCCACATGTGGTATCATTTCCTGTCTTTGACCTTCCCCTCCTCGTCCTCTATCTCCAAAGTGTACGTTTATACAAGTAAAAAAAATGCAAAAGTTTCGTTTTGTCCCCCTCCCCCCCCCCCCCCCCCCCCCCCCCCCCCTTCTTTCAGCAGCCCCAGGAACAAGAACAGCTGTTCACCAATACAATGAAGCGTCAACATTGAAACCAAAAGGCACTGTGTGTTTCCTTATCATACTGAATGTAGTTATTGTCTTCAGCTAAATATGCCTTCATATATGACGGAAAGAAGTGCCTGTACAAGAGAGGGGGTGGGGGGATTATGGTGGAAGCACAGTAAGAAAGGAACATTTTTTCAGGAAATACACTCAAACTGTTAAACTGGTCTTCTTTTATAAGTTTAAAACAACCAGTTCACAATTTTTAATAGGCCACTGGCAGAGACAAAGGAGGAAGGGATGAATATTGCTCCATACATTCATCGAAAGACTCATCCTACCTTCGATTCCTGTTCATCCTATCAACTGAGCCAGCTTGTATTTGATTCTTCACATTCAATATTCATCTGAAGCTGTTTATGAGCAAGACTACAGTGGGGGTGGGAGTTGGGGGAAGAGGATTTAAACCCCCACTGGATAAATTCCCCCAAGAAGTGCTTCTTTCCCTCAAACCTTAAGGCCAAGTTGTTCACATATGTCAACTTTGTTTATTTCCAACTTCATAGCACATTCAGATTGCTTTTTAATCACTTTCAATCTATCTTTCACATACTAAAAAAGCAACACGGAAAAAAATTCATGTGTGTAAAGCCAAGACACAGCAAAAATATGGGACTTTTAAACCTTATACCTGCAAATAAATTACCGCACCAGGGAGGACGGAGGGTCAGCTGGCTGTGGGGGAGAGCAGCTGTCCAAACAATCAACAGCATTCAATGCAGATAGGTAAGAAGAAGGGGAGAGAAGGCTAAGTAGAGAGAGGGGGTGGAAAGAGGATATTGTGTGTGTGTGTGTGTGTGTGTGTGTGTGTGTGTGTGTGTGTGTGTGTGTGTGTGTGTGCTTGTTATAACTGGGTGATGACATGGGAGGAGGTAAGGAGGCACTTTGGGGCAGACAGATATTCCTTTGTACTCCCCTTAGATAAGAACTTTCTGTCAAATGATTTCTTGAAATTTAATGGCATGGTATAATCCCTTATCATGCAAGAACAGCATTACTGTTAGTGTTTTTCATAACCAAATGGTCTTGTCATTTGAGAAAAAAAATTTGTTTTTATGGAAAGTGGTCTACAAAAGAAATTTTCAACTCCTCTCTGTGAAAAAGAAAAGTTGGTTTCAAAATAAATAATTGTCAATTTGGCATGAAAATAAATAAACAGAATAGAAGAAAATACTAAAAAAAAAAAAAAAAAAAAGGTCAAAAGAATGTAATCACATAGCAAATGAAACATCATTTGACAGAAAGGTTTTGCACATAAACCCTCAAAGGAAAAACTTTTTTCTTTTGGTTTGCTTTAAGGGAAGAGAACAGAAGGGAGCCAACTGAAATCTTTCACACTTTTTTTTTTCGTTCAACAACGCCTAATACTGCACACAGAGAGAGAGAGAGAGAGAGAGAGAGAGAGAGAGAGAGAGAGAGAGAGAGAGAGAGAGAGACAGACAGACAGACAGACAGAGAGCAGACACACTTTCTTCCATCAAATGTTGGGGATGACTTGGTGGAAGTACCCATGCAAACAAAAGTCCCTCTATTCAAACCTCACTAAATGCATTCCATGTGAGGAAGATCTTTCCGACAAACTCAAAGATTCAGAAAGTACTCAAACTAAAACATGCCAACTTGTGTTTTACATCAGATGTTTTCCCTATGCTTTGAAGTTCGTTTATAGACTTAAGCACTTGCACTTTCACACACACGCACTCTACATTACCGGGTTTCGTCAGGATTCTTCCCAAGCCCTTCATTTGCACCAGGTGTAAACCAGTCTAGTCTGTTACTATCAGTATCACTCCGTCAGTCAGTAGGTAGGATGAAAAAAAGCAGCCAACACCTAGGTAGTGGTAGTTAAAAGTTTCGGTTCACTGGACACATGACGTCATCGCCCGAAACCTATAAAAGCAAGAACTGACAAATTCAGGCAAATCACAACGCCTTTCGAATATTTTTATACACACTCTTGAGTGCTCCTCAACTTGCATTCACTTATCAAAAAAGTCAAGTCGTGTCAGTCTCCAGCAAAACTGTAAGATCTTACCGTGCCATCCGTAAACAAATGATTTCTCCAACACAGATTACTTTCAGAAATGATTCATCAACACTCTGGCACAAATTCAGGTTCCCTCTTCATTTAGTTCCGCGATATTTCTGAGCCTGTGCTCTCTACTAGCCTACTGTTCCAACGTTGTTTTGGCCTTGATGCCAGTTCGCGCGCAGAAGTTCGCGAGAGTTGTCGATCTTTGGTCATGATGCACCACAATCGCTGGACACCGCAAGTGCAAGTACGACTTCGTCTCGACATTTTTTCCAACACTTCGCCTACCCCTCCCCCTTCCCCATCCCAATCCGTCGCATTTATCGTATTTTTCGTCGAAGATATGTACAAAACATAGTGAAACCGTATGGATAACACACGTCTGAACATGACATAGAGATAAGTCATGTTTGAAAGCGAGAGAATTTCAAAAGTACGGTACCCTTACACTTGCGATTGGCAACAAACAAACAAACAAACAAATGGGACTGGAGGAGAAAGGGCGAGATGGTGGATAGGTGTGCGGTTGATATACCCCATATGAACAACTGCATTCAAGTGGGTGATTGATGAGAGAGAGAGAGAGAGAGAGAGAGAGAGAGAGAGAGAGAGAGAGAGAGAGAGAGAGAGAGAGACAGACAGACAGACAGACAGACAGACAGACAGAGATTGTGTGTGTGTGTGTGTGTGTGTGTGTGTGTGTGTGTGTGTGTGTGTAGTAGAGGAGGGAAGGAAAAAGGGGAACAATGAGATGGAGCTGTGGATGATGGCATATGGGGGCAGGAATGACTTGGAAAAGGAGAGGGAGGAGATGGAGAGGGGAGAGAACTGGGGGAGGAGACAAGTGGCGTTTCAATTCCAGGATTTGAAACATTCCACGTGAGCTACTTCACGTGGAAGACCGCTTAGCAAGATTACCTTTCGTACCTTCCTGCAGAAGAGCATTTTATCATAAAAACGACACTGCCTCTGGTGGAAGACAATTCGGCAAGACTGCCTTTCATATCTTTCCTGTTCAAGAGCTTACATTAAAACTTCAGGCCTATCCTTGACATTTGAGAGCGAGGGGTAGGGGAGGGGGTGGGTTTGGGATAGGGATACAGAAGCAAATCCTCAAGACTGTTTCCCTGAAATGGGATTTCCTATGGGAAAATATCACTTGCTCTTGTCTTCTGGTATTATTGCTTCTCTCTGTAAAATATAAATTTGGTTGCAGAGAAGCACACAATTGCGTGCATGCGCGCACGCACATACAGAGAGAGAGAGAGAGAGAGAGAGAGAGAGAGAGAGAGAGGAAGGAAAGAAATGGGCTGATATGTGACGGAAAGACCTTGCACTGGAGCCCCACAAAAGGAAATCTTTCCCAGTAAGAACTGTTGAACTGTTTAAGTTGTTTTGTTGTGTTTAGTTTTTCAATCAGAGAGGAAAACAGAAGAGAAGGTGTGAATGGAAATCCCTCCCGATTTGTTCTGTCAGCAACACCAAATGTGACACGAGAGAGAGAGAGAGAGAGAGAGAGAGAGAGAGAGAGAGGGTGGGGTGGGGTGGGTGGGGGGTGGAGACAGAGATCCGAGTGCGTTGGGGGGTCTCAACTGCCTTTTTCCCCCTCTTTTGAATGTGGCTTTTTTTTTTTTTTTTAAATACCTGCACAAATTCAGGGACCCACTTTCAAACCCATACCATAACCATTCAAGGTAGGAGAGGGAAATCGTCCTGTCTTAAAAACAAACAAACTTACCTCTATAAAGACATGAACTTGATGGAATCTTGGCCGTGATGTCTGTCAGTCAAGACAGCCATTTGCGCATCTTTCACTTCGTTTGCAGTTTCATTTATGACATGTCACAAGTTTGAATAGCCATGGCGAAATATCACAGGTTGGCCTTGTTGCACTGCACCACCGACTGGTTGTCTGGTGTACAACATTAACTCGTGAGTTTGATTCACCTGCTTCAGCGCTTGGTTTTTCCGTCCCTGTTTCTTTCTGTCTTTCATAGGCATAGTGTGCCGAAGGTTCAGTGGCTCCAGTGCTGATCAGTTTTCATTTGTTGTCCATATGTCATGGCGGCCATCGTCACGTGTTTACACGAAACGCGTCCCGCCCATTGGCTAACGATGCCAAATT
The DNA here is from genome assembly GCA_016801955.1 of Conus betulinus. Classification (NCBI taxonomy): domain Eukaryota; kingdom Metazoa; phylum Mollusca; class Gastropoda; order Neogastropoda; family Conidae; genus Conus; species Conus betulinus. The sequence continues at coordinate 56,439 of JADBJO010006083.1, forward strand.
CAAGTCATGCCCTTCAGCAGATTAAAGAATGTAATGAGATGAGTTCACACGTGAAGAAGCTTCCAAGCACTCGGGAAATGAGGGAAATACTATCTGAGTCGCTTTGGCTTTGGACAGCGTTCCCAACCCTCCTCCATGGTTCACGATCAGTCTTGTTCTCAGCCGTGCGGGAACTGCCTGACTTTTACTATGGAACACACGGCCCATGTCACACCTTCCTTTTTTACCCTGCAGTTGGCAGAGAATAAACTTGCTCGCTCTCTCTCTCTCTCTCTCTCTCTCTCTCTCTCTCTGTGTGCAAAGGTGTGCATTTAGTGGAGGTGTTAGGGGACAGTGGTGGTGGCATGAGGGGAAGGGGAAGTGTGAGGCTGGGGGTGGGAGCAGAGATCATGCGAAAATTCGAATAAGCAAACCCTTATTTCAGATATCGAACATGTGATTTGAGTTTTCCTTTCTACAGACAGTCACAGGAATCTGAAATTACTTTAGATTGTTGTGAGAGCCTGTCGAAAGGACAAAAATTACAGGTATTCTGTTCTTTGCTCACATGAGCCGAGAAAAGTTTTATGACGCCTAAATATCATAGACAGCAAATCTGTTTTGGGAGGGGGGAGGGGCAGGGGTGTGGTAGGGCTACAAAGCCTCTAAATACAGAGAAAATGTCACTTTTCGAGATTGTCTGCAATTAACCTATTTCATGACTTAGTCCTCTCTCTCTCTCTCTCTCTCTCTCTCTCTCTCTCTCTCTCTCTCTCTCTCTCTCTCTCTCTAGCTCCAAAGAAAATTATCTGAAACGTTGCAAACAATGTAAATAAACATGCTCACAAACTTTTATTTCCAAGACCCCGTGACAATCTTACAAATCTAGCTTTACATATTCTCGAGGAACAGCATGGAAAATTTACGTTTTACTTTAAAATTATGTCGTTCTAAACTAGCATTAGAAAAGCACTGAAAAAGTAGTGATGGATAGATTTATAAAGTACTCTATGGTATTCATATTGTTGCAGACTCTGTCTCTCTGTCTGTCTGTCTGTCTGTCTGTCTGTCTGTCAGTCTCTCTCTCCTCTCTCTCTCTCTCTCCTCTCTCTCTCTCTCTCTCTCTCCTCTCTCCTCTCTCTCTCTCTCTCTCTCTCTCTCTCTCTCTCTCTCTCTCTCTCTCTCTCAGGATTCCACGTTAATAAGCTTATGACCTGGATGCAAAAGGTAAGAAAAAATGGGTAATAAATGTTCGCTTATGCTTGTTTAAATGTGGATTTGGTTTTGTTTGGGCAAGTCAATGTGTGGAAAATGTTCATGGGTTTTATACGTTGTTTCAAGCAAAGGCTTATTGACTGGAGGTGGCAAACTTGGTCCAATGATATCCAAACTTGAGATAGATTCAGCTTGTACAGAGTTTTTTTGCAGTGACCACAGTTTAAAACCATATTTACACTTAGATATTGATAAGCATCTAAACTATATTACGACTAGTTATAGGCTCGGGATTATTGAGTGGCATTACATCGCTACCAATAGGGCCTACAAAACGTTTATGCCCAACGATTTAATTTGTCCCTTATGGACTGAAAGCCCGGCTCTTAGACGTATACGCGAAACGTTTTAATTAAGCCGAAATATTATGGACATCCTTCACTGTTTAGATTGAGTTTGTTAATATCATCGACAAAACCTGAAGACGTATGTAATCTTTCTTTTGTTATTGTACAAAGGATTTAAGGCTTGTGCTTGATCAGTGAAGGCTACTGTGGCGTCAAGACGTTCTCTCGTTGGTATTTTTTTTTCCCAGTATTGCACCTAAAGATTTCCACAGTTAACCACTTGTAGATACTGACTCTACCTACTGTCCTGTAAAGTGTGACCAAGATCCTTCCTAAAGCCCCGTGTCACAATAGGCAAGTCTTTTCGTTCGAGTCCAAGAACGAGACATCGATCTCGCGCGTTCACCTTGTCGCTCGGCCTCGCCAGTTTGTGGTCACACTTTTTGGCGCGACAGGTGCGTGAGGCAGGCTCTATGTGCCCAGTCCCAAAGAAGTTTAGACAACTGGATGTACCACGGACTCCGGCATCATACTGATATTTAAAAATAAATGACGAAATTCAATTACCGAGCCATCGAACGAAGGACAAACAAATTACAAAACAGGCTACATGTTTCGAGTTGTAATGATTTGTCATCTCTGTTGTTATTTTTTTTCCCCTTTCCGATCCATCCTGCCCCCCCCCCCCCCCCCCCCCCCCCCCCCCCCCCCCCCCCCCCCCCCCTTGTTTGTTTGTTTGTTTTTTCCGTTTTGATATGTATTCTTCGCTGATCTTTCTCCTTTTTTTCCCGTTCTTTTTTCTTTTTTCTTCTTCTCTTCATTTCGAAATCTTCCTCGATTTTCCTCCTCCTCCTTCTTTGTTCTTTTTGTCGTTTGTTTTTAATGTTCTCCAGTCCCCCTACTTCCTCTTTTTAAAATTCTGCTTTTTTTTTTTTTTTATTGATTTATCTATTTATTTATTTATCATTTATTTATCCATTTAGCCTGTTTATCTGTTTTATATCATTTTTCTTCTCTGATCCCACCTCTTTCTTCTTCATCCCCCTTCCCCCCCCTCCCCCCCCCCTCTCTCTCTCTCTCTCCTCCTTTTTCTTCCCTCTCTCTCCCCCCCCCTCTCTCTCTCTCTCTCTCTCTCTCTCTCTCTCTCTCATTGAACGGTTTCTTAAAAGAATAGTTTTGTTGCCGTTGAATATTAATCATAAGCTTTTCTTTTGGTTTCATTTCATTGTGGCAGCGCTCTACCATGTTCGGCCCCTAGAATATTCCCCGAACTTCGACACGTCTTTCCAACAGCCTCCGTGGCCTAATGGATAAGGCATCGGCCTCCTAAACGCCGGATCGGCTTACAGTGTGTGAAAGCCGGGGATTGCGGGTTCGAGTCCCGTCGGAGGTGTTTTTTTTTAAACTAAAGCGCACGTGCGCGCGCGCGCACACACCCACTCACACACACACACACACACAAACACAGACACACACATACACGCGCGCGCGCGCGAACATGCACGCGCACATGCATACTCACACGCACGCGCACACACACTATTCATATGCACACGCAACCACACACGCACACGCGCACATACTCTCTCTCTCTCTCACACACACACACACACACACACACACACACACACACACACACACACACACACCCACACACACCACACACACACACACACACACACACACCACAACACACACACACACACACACACACACACACACCACACACACACACACACACACTAAGAGACTGACGGCAACTTGTTAAGCTCGATAATAATTCTTCTTCCTCCCTCTCGCCATCGCTGTCGTGGCTTCGATCCAGAGAGAGAGGTGGAGTGGGGTGGGAGTGAGGGAAGGATTCAGAAGTATACACAAAAGAAGTGAAAACTAAAAACGTTTAATTTAGTTATGAAATCAAGAATAGTCCTTTCCTCCCTCCCCTCTTGTTTTGTTGTTGTTTGTTGTTGTTTTCTTCTTCTTCTTCTTCTTCTTCTACACACACTTCTTAGGGCTTCAAA
>JADBJO010006083.1:65179-72679 GCA_016801955.1 Conus betulinus
GTTCCCCTTCCCTTTTCCTCCCCCAGGCTGTGCCCTCTTTCCCTCTCACCCCCCCACCGCTTACCCTTCCCTCCTCCTCTGTCCCCCCACCCCCCCCCCCCCCCCAATCCTCCCTTTATTCTCGTTCATTACTAAACAATGAGAGACAACGGGAAAATGTAAATAACACGAACCTCGAAAAATGACAGACTATCTAGTATATCAAAAGGGCAAGATTTTTGTTTGTTGTTGTTGTAATGACACTTTTGTACGGTTGTGTGGTTTTGTTTGTTTGTTTATAGTTGCTTTTTTCTCTGACTTCTTTCTCGTGATACTAGTGTCATGTTTGTTTACAAAAAACAAAAAAAAAACCAAACAACAACAACAACAACAACAAAAAAAACAAAAAAAAAACGCTTAGACACTCTTACAAAATCATTACACGCTTCACACCAGCAATTATGGACAAAGAACGATACATGGTTAAAGCAAATCTCTCGTGGTGAACTGTGAGCCTTATCTCTTTTTTTTTTTGTTGTTTGTAATTATTGTTTAAGTTTGAAGTCAACCAGCTCTGCGACCAGGCAGTTGTCGTCAGCACAGGGAAGTAGGTGGTGTGCTACGTATGGGGCTGAACAAAGAACGGACACGGGGGTGATTCGGCAGCAGTGCAGTGTCTACGGCGGTGGGTTTCCTTATGACGGCCTGCTATGGACTGTTTCCTCTCTGTGGACTGCCAATGCCGGAGCGGAGATCTACCAGCGTGGATGTAACTGTGGGTGCGGTAGGGAAATATGCGCAGTGAAAGGAGGCTGTACTGCCTGGGGGGTGGGGGGGGGGGGGGGGGGGGGGGGTGGGGGTGGGGGGGGGGGGAGGGGGGCACAGGAGACGAGAAGAAAATAAATGAATGAACAGATAAACAAACAAACAAATGAATGAATAAACAAATAAACGAATGAATAAATGAATGAATAAATAAACTGATAATAAATAAACAAACAGATAAATAAATAAACAAATAAACAAACAGATAAATAAATAAACAAAGACACGAATAAAATACCAAGATGATCAAATATAAAGCTTATTGCAACTTATCCTATTTGCTAATCTGCACCCCCCCCCCCCCCTCCCCCCGCCCCCTGTTTGTTAACACAACGTAGAATCAATGATTTAAACGTAAAAAGTCAACATTTCATGCTCGTGTGAAAGAACAAATATAAATTGAATGAAATGTATACTCTGCTGGAAATGCAATATCAAATTCTGTTGACAGTGATTTCCACATTAAGAGAGAGAGAGAGAGAGAGAGAGAGAGAGAGAGAGAGAGAGAGAGAGAGAGAGAGAGAGAGGAGAGAGATTAATGCATACAAACGATGATACTTTTTTTTTATATTTACAATATGCGGCGGTGAACTTGGTTTGATTGTTCTTAAATGGAAAGCATTGTATATTTACTCACTGGAATAAAATGTTTTCCTTCATTTATTATATATTGCAATGCTATGTAATAAGAAAAAAAAATTCTGACCTGAAATCTACAATTTATTAAGGGATTTTGTCAGTGATCAGGGTATTTCTTTGTTTGGAATCAAGTTGTTAAAAAAATCAAGCTAAAAAAAAACAAAACAACAACAAACAGAATTATCTCGCTTCAAAATTGGGCCAGTAATTATGGCAAAGCAAAATATAGTGTACGAAGCATAATGCACGAAACGTACGATTGCGGGAATTATATGCCATTCAAGAGGATACACGCGTTTGTTTGTGTTTGTTTGTTTGTTTTTGTTGCTCCACTGGCAAGTCGCGATCAAAAGCAGTTGAAGAGACGAAGTATGAGTGCGCGCGCGGGTGTGTGTATATGTGTTTATGTGTGTGTGTGTGTGTGTGTGTGTGCGCGCACGCGTTTAAGACTGTGAGAGAGAGATGTGTGTGTGTATGGGGGTGTGAGAGAGAGAGAGAGAGAGAGAGAGAGAGAGAGCGACGAGAGAGAGAGAGAGAGAGGGAGGAGAAAGAGAGAGAGGACAGAGAGAGACAGAGCGAGAGAGAGAGGAGTGAGTAGAGTGTGTGTGTGTGTGTGTGTGTGTGTGTGTGTTGTGTGTGTGTGTGTGTGTGTGTGTGTGTGTGTGTGTGTGTGTGTGTGTGTGTGTGTGTGTGTGCGTGCGTGCACGCGCGTACATGCGTGTGCATGTGCATGTGTGTGTGTGTGTGTGTGTGTGAGAGAGAGAGAGAGAGAGAGGGAGAGAGGGAGAGAGAGAGAGAGAGCGAGAGAGAGAGAGAGAGAGAGAGAGAGAGAGAGAGAGGGAGAGGAGAGAGAGAGAGAGAGAGAGGAGAGAGAGAGAGAGTGAGAGAGAGAGAACGTGCAATATTCAAAGAATGTTTCAACACACAGAACGAGAAAACAAGAAATCTTTCTTACTTTAATGGCGATATCAAAAACAGTTTCATATGCAATCAGAGTGTATAAATCATGCACTCTTGAAATGTACAATATCACAAACGATAAGGTTTCAGGACCGACAGATATCCTGAGCGTTTTTCACACACACACACACCACACACACACACACACACACACACACACACACACACACTCGCTCATGAACGCACTCAAGAACGCATGCACAAGAGCAGGTATTTCGGCACGCAGACTCTCTCTCTCATATTCACTCAACATTTTTTCCTTACAGCTAAAACATAATACAGAGAAAAGGAGATTCAAAGGATTTCACTTCAGATCCGTATATGACTGGCCTCTCTAAGGATATATAATGACCCAGATCAAATTTGCATCTCCAGACCATAGCGCCCTGTACCATTACGCTCTGTGTTGTGGCGCACAGAGGCACACAAGATGAAACATTCTAGATGATTTTTTGAAAATGTTTCTTTTTTTGTTTTCGTTTCTTTCTTTGTTTCTGTGCCTCACCCTGTTCATACACTTTTATCGTATTGTCATTTTTCTCATCCAGCGTGAGACGTCACGTTGCAATGACTTATTTCACTGGAAGAGACAGCAGTCATTATCACATGGTCTAAAGCAATGGATACTGCTGCTCTCTCTCTGTCCACACATCTACTTCCGAGGATAGTGGAAGACGTCTAACTGGCTAAGGGCTTTGAAGAACAACGAATTCCCAAACTACGATCTATGTGGAGTCAGGCGTTTAAGGATTGCATTGTATTCATAATGACCGGCTGAGGCATCAGCAATTGTGTGTGTGCATGAAGGAACACTGCAATGAAAGCTTCGTCACTACCTTAGATTGACGCAGCTCCCTGATGTCCTCCTACACTCTGAAGCATCAGTTACTGTGCGTGTCCACCCGGCAACACTCCAGGTACACGTTCATTGCATCCTTCAACTCTGTGGTGCGATGACGTCCTCAAACACGTTGAAACCTCATTCACTCTGTATGTCCGAGGCTTAACTGTCCAGGAGATAGTGGCGTAAACTCGCCAACATCCTCACACAGTTTTTTAAACATTGCATTCTCCGTATGTCCACGCTTTAACACTCCAGGGACATGTTTATCGTAACCTCGGGCATAGAGGCGCGACTCGCCAACATCTTCGCACACTCCGAAACATCACATACTCTGCAGGTCCACCCGTTAACACTCCAGGGACACGTTCATCGCATCCTCGGACTCAATGGAGTAGCTCCCTGACGTCGTGGTGCTGACGTCATCGTCGACACTCTGCACGAGGCTGGAGAGAGATTCCAAGTTCCGGCCTCTCCCGGGCTGCCGGTCCCACGTGGACGGACAGCTTTGACCTCCTCCCTGTTTCCTTGGAAAACCTGTCCACTCTGGGATACATGCTTTCCGGGTTCAAAACGGAAGTCTTTGCGGTAACCGTCCCCACTTCTTTCACTGTGACGTGTCGGGGAGGTGAAGGTCCTGTTCCCATGCTGATTATGGAGATCTCTCACAGAGAGGAGTCCAGGAGTGCCCATGGAATTGGCGGGAGCCTGGGCACCATCAGCATGATGTGCCTCGTGAGGCTGACGACCTCGTTCAGCGCTCACATGAGCAGCTGTCAGGTCAGGCTGGTCTGAAGGAGCATATGCCCTGTTCTCCATGTCGACAGAATTCGAAGCGGCGGAGCGCGGATCGCCCTCATGGAAAGAGAAGCGCACGCGCATTGGCCCCTTCCGGGATCTGTTTCCGGAAGTCATCGGCAAGATAAGACGACTCGTCTATTTCCTCTTCTTCCGCCGCGTGGCGAGTGGCATTCTCTTCGGTGATGTAATGGGCGGGATCGGCGAGAGCCCAGCCGGCGGAGACCGCCGGGTTGTCACGTGACCACTGGGAGGTGTGGGAAAGAGGCTGTCGCGCGGGGGGATGCGAGGGGGCGGGTCAGAGGGACCTGTGAACAGAGGAAACAGACGTGACACCACCTGTTAGTAAATAAACATGACACAGACTGCTTGAGAATATACACATGAAGCTAACTGGCAAATCAATCATACAGGACACCGGTTGATCTTACACTTCACTCCAATCGGTCAGTATGTATACATGGCATCGCCTGATAAGTCAACACACACGACACCAGTTGGTAAGCAAACGTACACGACACATGAAAGTAACTAAGTATCATTGATTAAATGATGCAATTCGTTTCAAATAGTTGCTATTTGAAAAAAAAAAAAAACGTTTAAAACTGAGAAGAAAAAATGTATTTTGATTGAAAGTGCTTAGGGTTTTTGAGTATGTAATCAGTGCTTTTCTTCGCTCTGGACTAAATCAAGCGTCTCAATTTCATAACAGAGCAGATGTTCACAGTTTTGTTTTTTTTTTTTTTTTTTTTTTTTTTTAGAAAATTTCCTTCAATTCGTGTACTATCTGATAGATGTTCCACTTTAACTTATTCAATGCGAACCAGCTCATAATAATTTTTGTTGTTGTATTTCTTACACCCTGTAAGAGGAAAAGAACTGAACTTTTTGATTCTTGAATCTTGATGAGAAAGTTCTTTAATGTGTGACACGACAAGACGGTCTTCTCATGAAAAGATATGGCAGGCATAACCAAGTCAAGCCATCATTTGGAAAACAAAATAAAAACGAAACAAAACGAAACAAAAAAAACAAAAACAAACAAAACAAATCAAAACAAGTATCTCAGCTTCCGAGTAAAGGCTTAAGCTGGAATTCATTTTCCTGTTTTGGAACCGATGCAACAGACGGATGCTATAGCAAAACCTCAGGCCTTCCACTATATATACACGCTCAAGACGAATCCTCCGCATCTCGTAAAAGGAACAGACGACAACTGACCACATGTCAGGCAATATGTCAACAGGTACCCTATGGACTATGTACAATGTCCAGATTAGATCCTCTGTCTGCAATCGTCAAGTTATTCAGTGCGGCATGTTTCTTGCCGTTATCCCCTCTCGAAGACCTTTCTTTGGAATACAGTGGATAGCGGACGCATCCGAGAGCAGACCAAAGAATCCTGGAAGGAAAGGATATGGGTGTGGGGGGAGGGAAGCGGTTTAAAACAAGGGAGCGGAACTTACCTAGTCTATGTAAATGAAGGTACAGAGTACGGCATACTTGTGCTTCCATAGACAAGGTTTCGTCTAGGTAGAAACCAAGACTCCTGACAGATCATATTACAGATCATAACGGAGATCACATCACAGATCAGGTCACTCCAGTTCTTATCCAGTTCTACTAATGGCCAGTATCTGCGCGTATTCAGTACAAAATTACCACTGTTAGCTCTCTCGTTCTCTGTCTGTGCGTGTGTGTGTGTGTGTGTGGTTGTAAGAGAGAGAGAGAGAGAGAGAGAGAGAGAGAGAGAGAGAGAGAGAGAGAGAGAGAGAGAGAGAGACAGACAGACAGACAGACAGACAGAGTTTGTGTGTGCGTAAATCTTGCTATGAGGCTTTAACTGCACTCTCTAAGTGAGGAAGGAAACGAATGCTTGTTATCTTAATTCTGAATTGATTGTCAATAATTGGTTCAATGTCCAGAACACAGCAAACCTCTCTCTCTCTCTCTTTCTTTCTCTCTCTTAGCAATATACGAACTCCTCTCTCTCTCTCTCACTCTCTCTCTCTCTCTCTCTCTCTCTCTCCTCTCTCTCTCTCTCTCTCTCTTCTCTCTCTCTTCTCTCTCTCTCTCTCTTTCCGTGCGTGCGCGCGCGCGCGCGCGCGCGCGCGTATGTGTGTGTGTGTCATGCAAGGGCTAACATACAGAATTGATTTGGTGACCCCCTCAAAAACCCGGAAAGCAGGGAGTAAGGGATTTTGTTTGTTTTTGACAAACAACTTTCTTTCCCATTAAGACACTTGTTTTTGCATAAATCCTGGCATTTTTTTTTTATCCAATAATTCAAACCTTCCGAGCAATTAATTTAAAAAAAAAGAACATTTCACGAGCAGATTAAAAAAAAAACAAAAACGTATAAAGGTTTAAAATGTCCAGAAATGTCCAAATAGTCTTGAATCGTTGTATTTTTACTTAAATGAAGAGTTCCAGTGTCGAAATGGCGTATACAGAATTTTCATTCATTCTATAAATAATAACATTCTTCATATTGTGTTTGAAAATTAAATAAACTCAGTTTGTGGGCCGTGTATTTATGTGGTGTGTGTGTGTGTGTGTGTGTGTGTGTGTGTGTGTGTGTGTGTGTGTGTGTGTGTGTGTTGTGTTGTGTCCGCGATCACTACTTATTTATTGGTGGTTAAATTGAAGATGCTTGCTTCATTGCGAAAGATATTGTATTCTACTGTCCTTTTAGTGTGGCTGATTGATCCGGTTATTTTTATTTCTGGTTTACCTCAAAATGAATGCATACTCACATGCGCATATACGCGAAAGCACAACATGAAGGAAATTTCGCATCTGTTCATGTGCGCGCGCGCGCGCACATGCAGGCAGGCAGGCAGGCAGGCAGGCAGACAGACAGACACACACACACACACACACACACACACACACACACACACACACACACACACACACTTATTCTTTGTCATTGGCAAAGGCAACGCAATTGAAATAAATGAATTGTCACTGATAAAAATAGAAGACCTACCCGACGCCTTTCCGCACACAGGGTAGACAATCTCCTCATCACTGGCGCCTCGCCCACTATCACAGGTAGTGGTCTCCCCTGAGGTGTCACTGTTGTGATCTTCGCTGACCGTTCGATTCCTCCCCTGTGACAAAGGAAAAGATGGTTAACAAAATGTAGTGACCCAACAACATTCCCCTCTTTTCAGAAAATATAACAAGACTGTATTCTTAAACATTCCTATTTAACAAGACAGTAGACCCAAAATATCCATTCCTTTAGTATAATCTACAGAGGGATGAAAAGACGGTAACAGAAACCTTCTTCGCCCCTTGTCAGACAAGAAAATGAAAAGATGATAAGAGCGTAATCCCCGATGCTCACTCTCCTACACACACTTCTTTCCTGCCTTTTTCTCTCTCTCTCTCTCTCTCCTCTCTCTCTCTCTCTCTCTCTCTCTCTCTCTGGTTTTCCCTTTTGCTACAAG
>JADBJO010006083.1:75179-77679 GCA_016801955.1 Conus betulinus
GAGGGGGGGAAGGCAGGAGGGAGATTAGGGAGGACCATGGGCGGGGACGGGGGGGGGGGGGGGGGGGAGCGTTGGAGGTAGGGGGTGGAGTGAGGCTAGCTAGAGGAAGGGAGGTCGAAGGTGAGGAGGAGGGTGTATGAAAGTGCTCATTAGGGAGGGTCCCCCGCTCACACCTGTGCTCCACACGACCAGAGAGAGGTGTGGCGAGTCATCATCGGGCGGGGGGCCATCTCCTTTATCGGCGCAGCCCGTTGCGTCACTGTTCCTGCTCTTTCTTCCTTCTGTCTGTCTGAAGGTGGAAGATGTTTAGCAAGGCAGGTAGAGCAGTGTGTGTGTGTGTGTGTGTGTGTGTGTGTGTGTGTAGAGCGGTGTGTGTGTGTGTGTGTGTGTGTGTGTGTGTGCACGTACACACACACCAAGGCGGAAAGGTGTGTGAGATGTCGGACGGTGGGCCCTGGTTTACTGCAAGTTGAAGTAGTCAACCATGAATAGTAGCAATAAGTTGTCCGTAGAATTTTTAACAAGACAAGCTTAGTTTTTTTTTTTTTTTTTTTTTTTGTTTTTTTTAATGGCAAATAAGCAACATCGCCTATCATTCTATGTTTCCAACAATGTTTTCAGTTAACTAGTCGAAATAATATTTTCGTTCCGATTATCTGAATTTCAAATTATGTAAGTCATCTAGGTTCCAAATACAAAAAAAAAACAACCAAATATTGTCAATCATCAGCGTTTCTAATAAACAAAATTTCTGTCGTGTGGATGTTTCACCCCCACCCCACCACCCCCCCCCCCACCCCCACCCCCCACACACACACACTGCTTTCAGTCACGTGAGGTTTCAAACACTAAACACAGCGATTTTACCCAAATCAAACCAAACCAAAACCAAACGACCGATTAACCAACGAACCAAAGCATCAAACAAACCACGCAAGCACCCGAGCCCGGTCATGTTACTTCCTTAAAAGCGAAACCAACACACACACACACACACACACACACACAAAGAAATAAATGGATTTTCAGTCATATGAGACTTTCGAAAACGAACCAGCACGCAATGGTGGCCAGTCCCTATAAATTATAGGCTCTCAACAAAGACAGAACTCAGTGCTGCAGCTCCCAATCTCCCCGGTGACTCACACCACAGACACAGAGACAACAGCTTGTTCGCTTCACTGTCAATAGACGGCCCGGCCCTAACTGTCAGAACACACGAACAACCTAGCCTCCAGTTTCTCTACTTTTTTTTTTTTTCGTTTTTCCCTTTGTCTTTTCTTTTTTTCTTTATTTCTTTTCCCCCTCTTTTTTTCTATTTTGTTCCCCCCTCCCCCTTTTTTTTTTGAGTGGGTCCTCCATCCTCCTACTTTGTCCCTTATTTTTTTCCCCCCCCCCCCCCCCCCCCCCCCCACCCCCCCCCCCCCCCCCCCCCCCCCACTTTGTTCAAAACGCGCACAATCTGAGTGTTTCATTATCGATGGACGTTCGTTTGCTGACTTCACTATTTTTAACAAAATGGTACAGAGTGTCTAGGTTCATTAATGTATACTAATACTGTGTGGACGACAATCTATCCTACTACAGCTGGTTTCTTCCACCTTGCAACACACGGAACTGCTAAACACAACGTTGCCCCCCCCCCACCCCCACCCCACCCCACCCCGGCCCCAATGCCCCATCCCCCAAGCACAGACACTCCCTCACCTGCTCCTCTCCCCCTCTTTCCCTCCTCTCTTTCCCTATCACGCTGGGTTTGTTTGTTGTTTGAATAGCATAGGGTTCATGTGTTTTGGGTCAATGCGTCTGATTGCTCTGTACATACAGTGTTTGCAAGCAGTCACCCAAACACACACACACACACACACACACACACCACACACACACACACTCACTCACTCACTCACTCACTCACACACAGGGCGACAATGACGGCAGATGTGGTGCTGAAAAGATGTTAACAATCGATATCCCCGAGTCTACACCTTCCCCTTTTCTCCCATGGGAACCATTGACCGTCAAAACCACCACCGGAGGAAATGACGTCACGGGAAGTGACGTCACGACACCCCTGCAGGGGACCCGGACCCCTGCCTTCATGACTCGGTGTGATTATCGTGGACACGTAGAAACCCATCCGTCTTAGCGGTGGGGTGACCTTTGATCCGATGACTCCAGACAGGGACAGCTCAGCTCAGAGAGAGAGAGAGAGAGAGAGAGCACCTTTAAAGAGACAATGGCGCGGGGGAACTTCCCCGCCCGGAGAGAGAAATGGGGATCTTTTGTGTACGCCGACCACGGAGACTTTTCCGGATGATGCAGAAGATGCTATCACCTCCACAGACACCGAGATGGGTCCTCAGAGATTGAGTGACCGCCATGATCGGGCCTTCTGAAAACAATCTGCCTTTCCTCCTCCGGAAGGTTACCTCCCCTTTCGTTTCTCGCCCCCATTGCTTAGAGAGTGGTTCCTCAGCCTGGTGGTTAGACTACAGCGATG
>JADBJO010006083.1:80179-87679 GCA_016801955.1 Conus betulinus
AGCAAAGATAATATAAAAAAACAGATTTATAGAGCCCCCAGTTACCTGACAGACATGAGATCCCACAGGGACGTCCGCCATGATGGTGACGCTGTCGTTGCTGGGGGTGGGGAAGAAGAAGAAGGGGGTGTGGTCGTTGCTGTCCACCAGCTGTAGGGTGAGGGTGGCGGTGGAAGAGAGAGGAGGGGACCCCCGGTCTCTGAGGATCAGCGGTACGACGTAAGTGGCCTGACGCTCTCTGTCTCCAGCGCGGACAAGATCCTGAAGGAACCGTTGGGCAGCACAGTGAAAGGCAAGAGGTCCTGGTCGACCTCATCTGCTAAGGACGCCACCACTGTCCCGTTCTCCCCCTGGTCCTGGTCCGCTAGGCTGACGTTGAAGATGCCTCCCACCGGTAGGTTCTCGCTGACGTAATAATCGGTCCGGTTGACGTAAGGCACGTTGTCATTGACGTCAGAGATTCTGACTGACACCGAGGCGGTGCCGGTCATGGCGGGAGAGCCTGAGTCCCTGGCGTAGACTGTGAGAGTGACGAAGGGGGTAACTTCACGGTCAAAGGTGCTCAGCGTGGTGATTTTGCCTAGCACCGCGTTGACGGAGAACAGGAGGGAAGACTGCGGATCTAAGTAATATGTGACGACGTTATTACTGCTGTCGTCACGATCGGTGGCCGTAACTCGTGTGACGTACTGATCGCCGCTGCCGTTCTCCGTCAGCGAGGCGTGGTAAAGCCCCTGGCTGAACTCGGGGGCGTTGTCGTTGACGTCCCGCACGATGACTTTGAACTCTGTCGAGGACGTGAGCTGTGGGTCTCCCCCGTCGCTGCAGAGTAGGACGATCCTCATCTCCTGCTGCTGCTCTTCACGGTCCAGCGTCTGGCTGACCACAATCCCGTACCGATTGATGTCCAAGTCCTGCAGAGAGAAGTGAGGATCCTGGCTGGAACAGGTGACCTGTCCTTCAGCTCCCTCGTCCAGGTCCTCCGCCTTCAGCGTGCCCACGAAGGTGGTGCCCACCTGCACATCCTCGGACAGCATGGCGGACTGGTCGCCGTACACCGGCTCGGCCAGGATGAGGTCCAGCTTGGGAGGCGTGTTGCCGGCGTCTCTGCCACGTGGATGCGGAGGATGGCCTGGGACACCTGCGGGGGCACGCCCAGGTCGAGGACCTCCACCACGCATTGGAAGGTCCGGCCCCGACTCGTACTGCAGACCTCCGGCCACGGACAGTTCCCCTGAGGTGGAGTTGAGGCTGAAGAGGTCGGTGACCTCCGAGGTGGTGAGGAGACTGAACCTGTACGTCAGCTGCCCATTAAGGCCCACGTCTCCGTCAGAGGCCGTGAGGTGCCCGAACACCGTGCCCACGGGAGCGGTCTCCATCACGGTGAGGTCAAAGGTGTCTTTGCTGAACTGAGGCACGTTGTCGTTCACGTCCGACACCAGCACGCTAACGGTGAGTGTTCCTGTAAGAGCTTCGGGGCCCTCGCCGTCGGCGGCCAGGATGAGGAAGGAGTAGAAGGACACGGCCTCTCTGTCTAGGGAGCGCTGCACGACCAGCCTGAGGGCGGACCCCTCCAGCTGCCGCACCTCCCTCAGCCCGAACACACTGCTGACTTGAAGGGAATAGCTGGAACATAGGCAGACAGGGATCAGGTTCACATCAATGCACAGGTATAGTGAGTGCTGATACTTTTCACGTTCGCCTTAAACACTCCGACCAAAGAACTTTCAACAGGAACAGCAAAAGTGGCGATCTTGCTGTGACCTCTATGGCCGTTTAGGGTCTATAGAACTTCACTCAATTTGAAAGCGTGTACGATTGATTATGTCTATCCCATCACACAAATTCCTTTTGTGTAAGCCGTACGTGACATTATCATCAGTTGTTTTTTGTTCGTCTGAGTGGCAATTCATGATCTAAAGATTACGCTAATCCTGAATGATGGTAGTATCAGCGTTATGAGAGAGAGAGAGAGAGAGAGAGAGAGAGAGAGAGAGAGAGAGAGAGAGAGAGAGAGAGAGAGAGAGAGAGAGAGAGAAAATGGAAAGGTCATAGGTCATACAACGGAGGACAAGGGGCCGGAGGCGCGGGAGGGGGGGGGGGGGAGCAGACGAAGGTGGTGGTGGAAGAGAGACAGGGAACGGTGAAGTGACGAGGGAAAGTTGGGGAAGGGTGAAAAGGAGGGGGGTGAACAGGGAGGGGGGAGGGGTAACTGTCACTACCTGATGGAGGAATTGATCCCGGCATCGCGGTCCAAGGCGCCAGAGATGGGGATCTCCGAGTTGACAGGAGCCGACTCTGGCACCGTCAGAGTGATCTCCCCTTTGGGGAAGGCGGGGGCGTTGTCGTTGACGTCATCGACGATGACGCGGACAGTCAGGAGTTTGAGGAAGTTGGTGTCCAGTTTCACTGTGACGTCAAACTCCAGCTGGCAGACCGGATCCAGATCGCAGAGCTGGGGGAGAACGAAGGAACCGTCAACATGTTGTTATTGCTGTCAGTGATATTGCCCTTGAGGTTGTATGTCTTTTTCTATTATTTTCGTCTTCGTGACTGTTAGCGTTTTGTTGTTGTAGCTAATGTTGTTGTTCTCTTCGTGTTACTGTCGTTGTCGTTGAAGTTTGACAATGTTGCTGATATTGTGATTATGTCGACTTCGTCGCTGTGGTTTTCATTGTTAAAGCGCGATTATATGGTACTGGTTTCCTAACTACCGCTCAACACCTTTCTTGTTCTAACAGGGGCAGTAGCTTCCCCAGTTCATCAACGTCGTCACAATGACAACAACGACAGCACCTACAACGACACAAACGTATATAACTAAACCCTCCTCAAAACGGCAGCAACACAATGACCAGCATCTCAATGACGATCACAACCATCATCGACAGCAGTAACGCCATGAAAAAATCATTGATGGCAGCAGCCGCAATATCAACAACAGTGCAACTGAAGAAACATGTTAACAGAAACGAGTTCCTCTCAACAATTATCTGTCACTGGATGGAACACCGAAGACAACAGAGTGACAAAACACTTTATCAACATTGTCACTGATAAAGAAAACAGTAACAACAACATTAACAATAAAAGTAGCCACAGCAGCAACATCACATCATCATCTTCAGCAGCAGCGGTGCCACCACCTCCACCATCACCATCAGAAGCAACAACAGCGACATTATTACTACCAATCAACAACGACAACGTTAATAACAACATATACAAGTAATCTCTGACCAGCTATTTTAAAACAAACCCGGTAATGCAAACAACCAAGAAGAATAAGAAGAGAAGAGGAGTGGAAGGAGGGAAAAAAAGAAGACGATAAAGAATAAAAGAAGAAGATTAAATAGAGAAGGGGTTGAAGAAGAAGAAGAAGAAGAAGAAGAAGAAGAAGAAGACGAAGAAAGAGGTAAGGAGCAGAAAAAAGGAGGATGAGGAGGAGGAGGAGGATAATTGCGATAATATTAACGATAATAATTGTAATAATAATAATATATAATAATAGTAATAACAATTGTAACAACAGTAATAGTATACTAGAAGAAGAAGAAGATGCTGACGACGACAACGACAACAACGACGACGAGAACAATTACGACGACAACAAACAGTTCCGACGGTGACGACGACGACGACGACGACGACGACGACGACGAAGAAGAAGAAGAAGAAGAAGAAGAAGAAGAGCAACAGTAGCGCGACAGAAACAGCAGCAGAAACAACAAAAAACCACCACCACCACCACCAACATGACGAATCGATTCACAGCACGCACCTGCTCCCTGTCGATCATGGCGTTGGTGTAGATGGCCCCGGTCTGCTGTTGATGCTGAAGATGGAGGTGATCCTCAGGCCGTCAGAGGACAGGATGTGGAACTGGAGTCTGTCCCTGTCCTCCTCGTCCACCTCCTGGCTGATGTTGCTGGAGGTCTTCACGTTGCCCACCAGGGTGCCTGCCAGGGACAATGTACAGGGCGTCAGCCGTTTGAGGGAAAGACTGTGGTCATGGTCAGTAACACAGTGGAAGAGATTCTTCAGGCTACATGGCAGCAGCGGCTGGTTGTTTCAGCCATTGGTGAATTTAAGGGTTGTCTGCCTGAATCGTGCAGTATATATAAGTGTTTTCTTCTGGGGTCGTGTACAGAAAATGTAAGGTTTTCTAATTAGGTCATATACAGAAAATTACGGGTATCCTGCTTGTCATTCATAACAATTATGGGTTGTCTGCTTGAGACCTACAGTATAGATTACGGATTTTCTGCTGAAGTCGCAAACGGCAAATAAGGCTCTTCTGATTAATTTGTATGCAATAAAATGCAGTTTTTCTGCTTGAATCGTATTGTGCAAATTAAGGTTTGTCTGCTTGACAAATCAAAAAGCTGTCTACTTGCTTCGTATGTACAGCAAATTAATGACTTTGTTCTTGAGTTGCATACAACAAATTAGAGTTATCTTCTTGAGTCGTACTGGGTACATTAAGGATCCTTTGCTAGACAAAATATTTTGTATTGAATCATAATGTGAACCTAAAGGGCTGTCTGTTTCATTCATATGTGTACTAAATAAAGGGGTATTAAAAGCAGCAATAATGTGGCATGTATGCAAGAAGAGTGGGTATGGCATTAGCCTGGAGTTCTGTGTATGCAGTTTATCAATGGAGCCAGTCATTTCCTTTATCAAAAAAAAAGTAGTGGAAAGTAAGGGGTACTGAGAGAGTCATTAAGGGTTGCCCGATGCTCGGGTTATATCATGAAAAATGTGTTGCTTTGCGCGTAAAAAAAAAAAAAAATAAAATCCTGCTTTGGTTTATGTAACGGACATTAAAATGTGTCTGCTTGGGTAATGTTATGGATATAAAATCTTGTCTGTCCGAGACACACGAACAAGAAATAAAAGCTTGTCTGTTTGGGTCATGTAACGGAAATCAAAAGTCTTCTGCTAGGGTCATGTAATGGAATTTCAATCTTGACTGCTTGGGGTATACATTGGAAGTGAAAGGTTAAAAGTGCTTTGGGTATACATTGGAAGTGAAAGGTTGTCTGTTTGATTTGTATAATGGAGTTAAAGGTTGTCTGCTTGAGTTATATAATAGAAGTAAAGGTTCTCTGTCTAGGTTAGGTAATGGAAATCAAAGATTGTGTGCTTGGATTTGATAATGGAAAGTAAAGGTTAAGTAACAGAAAATAAATGCTGTCAGCTGGGTCATAAAATGAAAATTAAAGGTTGTCTGCTTGAGTCGTACAATGAAATTTTTAAGGTTGTCTGTTGGAGTCATACAACGAAATGGTTGTCTGCTTGAGTCATATAACGGAAATTACGAGTTGTCTGTTTTGGCTATGTAATGGAAATTTATGACTGTCTGCTTGCACCATACAATGGAAATCTGCTCTGCTCGGCTGGGGCTACATAATGAAAATTAAATGAGGTTTGCTTGAGACATCTACACGAAAAAAAAAAACCCTGTGTGCTTGGCTTGGATCATGTGACGAAAATGAATCTGGCTTGGTCATATAATGGAAATTAGATCTGATTCATATAACAGAAATTAAAATATAAAATTGTCTCTGCTTGGGTCATCATATTTTTTTTCTAAATGATAGTTATCTGTTTATGTAATGGAAGGAAAATAAAAGTTTATCTGCTTGGGTCATATCACGGAAGTTAAAGATAGCGTGAACTATCTTGTGTGCTTGAAATATATGTTAGAAATGAAAGCTTCTATGCTTGAGTATAACAGAAGTTAAGTTTCTATGCTCGCGTCATGTCATGGAAATGAAAGGTTCTCTGCTTGGGTCGCAGTATGAAAATCAACTGATGTTTGACTGGATCGAATAACGTTTGTTTGAGTCATGTACTAGAGATGTACTAAGATTAAAAGTTGTTTGCTTTGAATTATTTGGTCGAAATTCAGGGCTGTGTGCTTTGATCATACGATGGAAATTCATGGTTGTCTGCTCAAGATACCGCAAAAATCTGGGGCTGTATGCTCGAGTCATACAGTGAACAGACCTGTTACAGTACACCGGCCTTTCAGATGAAATGGTCTTCATGTCACGCAGTTAGATTCATCTGTTTCAGCTGTGCGCTGGAGGGTATTTCTGTCTTTAATGTTTTGCGGGATGTCATGACACCTGCCACGCTGTTTTAAAAAAAAAAACAAAAACGGGTGTTGTCCTCTTCGTTCATTGTTGATATGTTTGAATTTCACTTTGTCAAAATGTTTTCAGAATCAATACATTTGTAAACGCCTACAGGGCACACACACACACACACACACACACACACACACACACACACACACACACACAGTCGTCTAATATCACATGATTTTATGAAAAGACGTAAAATGAACAGTACTTCTCTACTACTACTACTACTACACTATTCAAACACACACACACACACACACACACACACACACACACACACACCACACACACACACACACTCACACACACACACACACACACACACACACACACACACACACACTAACCAGAAGGCAGTTCCTCGGACACGTGGAAGACTAGAGGAGCGCAGTGCACGACAGTGATCACAGATGACGTCACCAACAGAACGACCGCAATGAAGCAGGTCCCTCCCATCCTGATGCTGAGCGAAGGCTTCCACAAGGGGGTCTGTCTGATCTGGAATCTAGAGTGTTTCCTGAAACGTGTAGTCCGGATTCTTGAATGCTTCCGGAAGCGTCTGCTCCGGAACCTTGAGTGCTTCTACAGATATCTACTCTGGATTCTTCAGTGCTTCAAGAACTGTCTGCTATGGATTCTCAAGTGCTTCCAGAAATGTCTGCATCGTGTGCTCCTGGAAATGTCGATCCGGAAACTTGAGTACTACGACGCTCTTGGATGTTCTTAAAGAATGTCTGGAATCTGAAATGCTTCCAGGATACAGATCCGAACTATTTACAGGATAAGTCCATCACTAGTCACCATGTCAGTGTTTTGCCTTATTGTCCAGTGAGGATGTGTTTTTGTTCGCCTTTGACGGACATTGCTACCTGCAGGACCTGTTGACCAGTAGTCGATGCGTGAGAAAAGAATGAGGTGAAGTTGCGACGGTGGTGGTGGTGGTCACTGTCATTCTTGGAGGGTTTTAGGTTTCTGTCCACGCTGATCGGTCCGGTCTGATGCAACAGACAAAGAGGGCAGAGATATTATATTATATTATATTATATATATATTATATTATATTATATTATATTATATATTATATTATATTATAGTATAGTATATTATATTATATTATGTTAATAAGTAGTAGTAGTAGTAGTAGAAGTAGTAACAGCAGCAGAAATAGTAGTAGTGGTAATGATGTTGATCATGATGATTAGGATAATGATCGTCATTGTCACAATAATGATAATAATAAATGAACAAATGAATAGATAGATAAATGATAATAATAGTACTAATAATGATAATAATAATAAGTTTGATAAAGGGATAAATAATGACAATAGCAACAACAACAACA
>JADBJO010006083.1:92679-97679 GCA_016801955.1 Conus betulinus
CTCATTGTGTGTTTTGCTTTGCATGAGAGGACGGTTAGGCAACCAGATCGCATGATATATGTACAAACGAATGTAGCAAACAAACGATATGCAGAAACAATGTGTTTCGACTGATAGGGCTTCTTCACACACACACACACACACACACACACACACACACACACTCACACACACACACTTTATACATTCCTTTAGCAGTGAAGAAAAAAGCACTGAATGTGTGTGTGTGTGTGTGTGTGTGTGTGTGTGTGTGTGTGTGTGTGTGTGTGTGTGCGTGCGCGCGCACGCACTCACACACACACACACACACACACACACAAGAGAGAGAGAGAGAGAGAGAGAGAGAGAGAGGGGGGGGGTCCTTTCTGACCCCGTCCGTCAGCAGTATATCAAACTCCACCACATGCCCACCCCATACTCCCTCATCCTGCCCCCCCCCCCCTCCCTCCTTCCTGATCTTTGACACGGCCATTCGAGTCACACCGAAATCACACCAATCACACTTAAGCTCAGTCCTAGCATCCTCCCCCTTGCCCCCCCACCCCCACCCCCCTCCCCAATCCCCCTCCAGTCCCCACCCTCTCTTTTTCCATCCCTCATTCCCTTCACACTGAAACCCACATCGTAAATCCTTCCTGATGACATGTCCCAACACTCGGCACGCATGCTCCGCATGGGGGGCTCCAGTCTGACCGACAGGATAGCAAACACAGGGTCCTCTTGTGTGTCTGAGTGTCCAAGACAGCTTGAAATGAGACCATTCCTAGTCCCCCCTTCCAAGCCACTGGCTGAATGAATTGTCTGCCTGTGGCTTGGCCGCTGGGCCCATGTTCCAGTTGCAAGGGTTCTATTCGTTAGCCCCGGTGGGGGGGGGGGGGGGGGGGGGGGGGCTTCCTGCAGTTCGTGCGTGCGGTGCGTGCTCAAGAGACTGCTTCATGAGAGAACAGCGCGCATACGCAGCAGTGAAATTATTATCATCTGGTTGGACCGTTGAGTTAGGATCTCTGTCTGTCTGTCTGTCTGTCTGTCTCTCTCTCTCTCTCTCTCTCTCTCTCTCTCTCTCTCTCTCTCTCTTGGGAAGCGGAGGACAGGAACGGGTTGGTGAGGAGAGGTTGTATAGTTTCTCAGTGTCACATTGCCCATCTGCCCCCCCCCCCCCCCCCCTTTTTATCTTATTTTGTTTATTTACTTTTTTTTTTTTTTGGGGGGGGGGGGGGGGGGGGGTATGTGTGCATGCACGAGCGTATAGGGAGGGGGAAGGAGGAGAGAGAGAGTAGGGGAGGGAAGAATGGAATGGAAGGATAAGGGATCGGTCGAAAGAGAAAGGAAATTCTGGGAATGGGGGTATACTAGGGTAAAGATGCAGAACAAGGGGTGGACTACACAGATCTGCGTTCGCGCACTTAGCTATTGCTGAGAGGAAGCCTATACTGGCCAATGGGACAGTGAACTCCAATCTAATTATCTCATTCTATTTTTTGGGTATGAGGGATGGCAAATAAAAACACACCAGGATAGCAAAATGCCATCGTTTAAACGCCACCCCAACCCCCCCCCACCTACCCCCCCCCCCAAAAAAAAAAAAAAAAAAAAAAAAAAAAACAAAAAAAACAAAAAAAACAAACGCAGAATACAAACGAAAGGGAAAAGAAATACTGACTAGTGCAATAATATGTATGAAAAGGTTTTTTGCATCATCTTGTATTTCTGTCAATCGATCAAAAAATTATACTCGTCACAAAAGATATTCATGCTGCAGTCGTTTCAAATCGGTTCGTGTCTTTCACTGCTACGTTTTCGGTCTCACTCGTGAAGATTATAATTATTGTACCTGAACTTCATTATAAGTTTGACGGCAATTGTGTCAAGCAGGAACAGCACATAAACAATTCCCTCTAAATGATAAAAGTTTTTTTTTTTTTTCTTTTAAATTAACAATCATTCACCGATTGTCCGTGTACCGCGGACGTTGCTGTACATGTAATTGTGCAATACTTTCGAACATTAGGACAAAACGAATGATCTTTCTTCGGAATTCCGCGGGAAAAGATGTTGGCCTATTCCACAGACTCCGATTCTTCCTGGTACAGAAAAATAATTCGGCATCTGTATTTTTTTTTTTCTTACCTCTGTATCTGATTAAGTAAGACTTCTTCCACATCAGATACGTCTTGTCCTTTTTGTTTCCATCATGCAAGCCATCAATGCCAAAAGGTAAGAAATCAAAACGTCATCATCAGTACCACCATCATGGCCAAAGCTAATCGCCATCAGTGACAAAAAATGACAGCTCCTGTTATTATTATTATTATTATTATTATTATTATTACGACTGCTGCCGCTTCTGAGCTTTTGCATTATAGTTTTTTTTTTTTTTTTTTTTTTTTTTTTGTTGTAGTAGCCATTTTTTGTTGTTGCTGGTTCGATTGCTTTTACTGCTACCTCTGTATATTACCATCAGGAATATTTTATAACTTCAAAAGAAAAAACAAAACAAAACAAAACAAAAACAAACAAACAAACAGAAAACCCCCCAAAAAAAAACAAAAAAAAAAAACCCGCAGCCCCTGCTAAGGGGGATAACTTAACGTCTTCACGGATGGACAGACATTTCTGCCTTCCCGCTAGATTAATTGATTAGGTCATCGCATGACAAAAATGATTGACGGATTGATTGATCGATAACTGACGCATACTCGTAAGACTTGATTTATTGCTATCACCTGCAGGCATTAGCAGCTTCATGATCACGACCATGGTCAAATTTAGACCCAGTGGTAGACCACACTAGACATACATGTCCACAGGCTGTTGAAAAGTTCAAGAGCACGGGACGAGCAGGTCAAGTACGCAGCTCTGTGGAATGCAGAGAGAGTCAATTGTGGTGTGGGTAAAGGCAGGAGAGTGACGGGGGGGGGGGGGGGGGGGGGGGGGGGGTCTACGAGGGGAGTATGGTGTTAAGGAGCACTGTCATGAAGTGGAAGGGGGGACCGGGAAGAAGAGGGTGGGGGGAGGGTGTGGGGGGGAGGGTGCCATGAAGTGAAATGTATGTGAGTGTGTGCGTCAGAGAGAGAGAGAGAGAGAGAGAGAGAGAGAGAGAGAGAGAGAGAGAGAGAGGAGGCAGGGTTGGGAGGGGGGGGGGGGGTGTAGGTGGCATGAATTGAAGTGGGGGTGGGGGGGGGGGGGGGGGGGGGGGGGGGGGTACGCGGTTGGGGGGGCGAAGAGGACCCTACGGAAAACGTGGCAGCACACCTATAATTCACATATCAAGGATGTGTGTAAATTTTCGAATGTGAATGGTTACACATACACAGTTGGATGATGAAACACCTCTAGCAGGTGTGGACGTGTGCAAACTATCGTGGTTCTAAGAATTTGTCACCGCCAAGGAAGTTACCTTTTCATCCGCATCTATTGATTTGTCTTCTTGTCAAAAAGAATCGCAAGAAAAAAAAAAAGGCCAAACTCGAAACCAATTGAAAAAAAGTCTCAATAGACGGAGTGCTGTCCAAGGACCAACCCATTAAATTTTCATGCGTCTTCGGGGCACCAATGCAAAACAAAGTGTCAGATCTTGATCCTTTCAAGCAAGTGTTTACCAGTGAATATGAACATCACGAGGTTTTAAAAAAAAATGTTTCCCAATCGGCCGTAGGAGCTGTGAACTGTCAGAGGTTCACTGTGTCTAGGGCACGACCTGGTAGAAGGCGGAGCCCATCCCTTTCCCTCCCCGACTTTGACCTTCCCTGAACTGAATCGGGTACTCAATTACTGCTGGGTGGACACAGAGGATCTTCAAGCCGAAAAATGTCCACCTCCACGTGTGGTTCGAACTCAAAACCATCAGCACCACAGGCAAATATTTTAACCATCTAACTGTGAGCCCGTCTATTTGTAAGAGTGCCATTTTCGAATTGATAACAATATATGAAGACTACACATCGGTTATTTTTTTTTTTTTCATGAATAAGACATTCACATTTTGCATTTTTCATCATTTACGAAGCAGCTTGTGGGCAGTAACTCTTTCAGTCTTTGCCTATGATTATTTCGCTGACAGAAGAATGATTATATTTTCATTCTTGAACTGACATGCTCCCTGAAGTAAAAAAAAAAAAAAAAAAGGAAGGATACAAAATAAAAGTTTACCTACCGATCCTGTTTTTCTCTCATATTACAGCAAACACACGCTATTTTTGCTTGTTTGTTTGCCTTGCGCATGTTGGTGCCGATCCGGATTAAAGAGCGGATCAAGGATCCGTTAAACCTTGGTGGAGACCTACGTTCTCGCGAGTACCCTTCTCCTGTGTATGTCTGCGTGTGTCTGAAAGCTGATTTTCTCCTCTACATTCTTCTCACGTGAGCAGCTAGATATTATGCTAGGTGATTCCAAGCAGAGTGAATTAAGTGAATTGAATTAGACTTTTTGGAGAAGTCTTGCTGAATCAAAGATAAAGTCTGAAGCGAAGATAAAAGTCTGGAGCAAAGATAAAGTCATGAGAGTGCTGTAGGCGCTGCTTGTCTGTGTTGTTTGCGATGCATGGTCATATGTATATGTATATGCAACCAACCGCCTTTGCTTGAGCGTGCGTGCATGCCTGTGTACGTGCGTGCCTGTGTGTGTGTGTGTGTGTGTGTGTGTGTGTGTGTGTGTGTGTGTGTGTGTGTGTGTGTGTGCGCGTGTGTGTGCGCGCACGCAGAGTACCACATATATTTTCGCGTGTATTTTCCATGCATTTATAGATTGTGAGTAATGTCATGCGTAGCAAGCAGTTCTTTTAAAAACATATCAATCGATCAATGGGAAATTCCTATTATGTCAGAGCTCTTGTCCTTCTGAAGTTTACATCATCATGGATCACATATACGTTAATATCTATAAAAAAAGAGACAGGAATTAAATGCAAATGCAAAATTTAAAGAACTAGTTTCTGATTAAGCTCCTTTCCGTTGAAAAATCCACTAAAGTTTCAGTACAACTTTAAATTCAGTTTGTGGGG